>JAYJML010000658.1:10000-18000 GCA_035610835.1 Ophiura sarsii | reverse complement strand
CAATCAAGCCCATTTTATAACATATTTATGCGATCATATTGTTTCACTATCTCAAGTACATTTCCCGACAAATACCACTTGTGTGACCAAGATAAAACCATATTTCACAGTCGCACTTTCCCCTTGACCTATACCGTGACCTTTCGCTTCGAGTCGCTATAGCTTACTTGTAGTAAGCTAAAAATTAAAAATTAAAAAAAAAAAAAATTAAGACCGTCCGACCCAGACTCTGGTCTTGAAAGGGCAAGTCAACTTTTTTATTGGCCTTATTGTGTACTTATTGGTGTACACACACAAATCCCCTCCCCCACCACCCCACCACAAACCCCTCCCAACCCCATGCACAAACCCACTCAACCACAAGCCTACTCCACCTTCCCACAATGCCCCCTCCACATCTTAACCACCCCAACAACCCCACTCCCCACCACAAATCCCCACCCCACCCACCCCCACTCCGAACCACAAATCCCCACCCCAATCCCTTTACCATCACAATCCCCACCACAAACTCCCTCCCCTTCCCATCCCATCCCCACCCTAAACCCCCTCCCCTTCCCAACCACACCACAAACCCCTCACCTACCACAAAACCCCTCCCACCCCACCACAAACACCCTACCCCTAGGCCAACCCTCCCACCCCATGCATCCACGCCACCATCCCCCTTCCCCACCACAAACCCTCTCTACAGGGCAATCCCATTCGAAAAACGCAATTTTTACCTTTAAAAAAATGGGGGGTGGGGGTGCGTCCCAACGCACCCCCCCCCCCCCCCCCCCCCCCATCTGACGGCCCTGGGTAAAGACAGTAAGACCGTCGTGTACGAGATAGACTTGGGACCAGTCCTTGTGTGACTTCACTTCTTGTTGTCCTTTTCGAGTCCTCATACTTTTTACTTGCTTCGGGAGAGGCCGAGGGAGGGTGGGTGCCGGATGGGTGGATGTTTGGTAAAGTGAAGCTAACATTGTCCTATAAATAATCTAATTTATAAAAATAAATTAATTACTATTTTAGGTGCGCTGTGAAAAGCAGAAATGTGTGGCTTGAGACTAAAATACGGTAAAAAAAACCGACCCCCCCCCAAAACAAACCTAAGGTATTTTAGACTTAAACTGCGGCTCACACAATGTGACATTAAAGTCTAGTCGTGACAACCATTGAACACATGCAGTAGTGAATGGAGTGATGATATCGATTTCCTTTGTGTAAAACGGAAATAATGTTGAAGTTTATTGAATTAATTGTTTAACAATCTATTATTTTGCTTAGAGCTTTTAAATTATAAGGCCATATAAAAGTAAACATGTTTAGCGTCCCCGCCCCTCATATTTTTTTACTTGCTTCAATTTTCTTCATTTACGGTCATAACCTTTTTGTTCAGAGTGTTTCAGAGTTTGAGATTGTTTGCTTCCACATCCGACCGTTAGGCCCGAGCGTTTAGCCTCCAATACACCCTAACTAGATAGGCCTGGGAAAGATCAGTGTGTTTAGGGGCGTAAGCATAATCAACATAGTAGGAGGGTCATAAAATTAATCGCTTTCGTTGGGGGGGGGGGCAAAAAGGTGACGACGATAAGAACATTTTTGGGACACCTCCCTCCATACCAAAGAAAACAAAGCAGCCCCTTTTTAACTCTTTACCTGACATAGACGCATTAATGCGTCAAAACGACCTTTTTACGTTTTACCATATAACTCGTTAGGCCCCTTGCAATTAAATGTGAGTTTACTGTTGCGTTTTTGAAAAGCAGGACGAGGTGACTATTTAATATTAATATTGTAATATTTTGGGGTAAAGTCACCTGATTTAATATTGTCGGCGTTTGTTACTTTGTTATAACTATTATCCAAGGTACGAATACAATTCAAATGCTGTTAATTATGTCCTACCACCACCTACTGCCTTGGCTTTGCATTTTGTTTCTTTTTTTATAAAGGAGTCTACTCATATTTGCATCCCTATTTTGAATATTAATGAGATATTCGATCAATGTTTGTAATTTTTTTACGTTACGCTAGCTCGGAGAATTTTAAAGATGGCGATCGTAAACAAACCTGAAATATTACCCAGAATGCACTAGGAAACTCCAAAGAAGTTCGGCGGTTTTGATGTGACATCATGCGCTGAAGCGATTGCGCAGTAATCAATTGCCGTGCCTACGAATATGCTTCAAATGTACACAATTTCAATACAAAGCGACAGTTGCAAGTTTCGTGCAAATTTTTTTACTTCCCAGAAATGTTTTGCCAATGCGGCTCATCGGCTAATTTTATCGTCAGAAAAGCGTTAAAAAGCTTATGAAAAAGCTGTAAACAATGAAATAATGAAATATTTTTATAATATTACCTATATCACGCGGGTGACTTTTGGACGCGCGCGGGCAACAGTAAACTCACATTTAATTGCAAGGGGCCTTAACCAAACATCGGTAGTATGGCAAACTATACCTTTTTGGAATCCTTGTGCTCAGCCGAACAATTTGGTATGCCTTTAGTGTAATAGAAGGCATTTTAATTTTTGTGCCCCTGTATGGCGGCCATTTTGGATTTTGGGCTTACGGTATATTTGTCGTGCTGATCGTACACGATTCTGGTCGTTGCGCCATAACTGAATAACCCATTACAGCAAATTTGGTATCAAAATGTACAGAATTATAATGCCCATCTCTTGAAAGCATTTTGAAGAGCTCAAGTAGTATAGTTTTCATACAGGACTACTAAATATTTGTAAAAAAAGATGTTACAAAAATTGCATGCTGGGTAACGGTTACCATGGCAACCGCCACGATCGTCCGGTATCGTTGAAATTTTCACAGAAGTGTCCGGCCATTCATAAGCTTTCAGAATATATATAATATATAGTTTTACTACCCCTATTACAGATTCAAATTATATGTTGATATTTACATGCATGTGCAAATTCACAATTTCTTCAAAAATTAATTTGTCAGGGAAAGAGTTAAAGCATTTTAAAACAAGTTCTGTAGTAGTGACCAACCCCTTTGAACCACAACCTATTTAATAGAGGCCTCCTCCTCAAGGTTCTCCCAGGTTTCTTAAAATCACTAATTTCCCGGCGAATTAAGTTGTACTAAAAGTTTTTTAAAAGGCCTCACGGACTCCTATTTTTTTAGAAAGTCCCTACGCTAAACATGTTCTAATATTTGTATTTGCCTAATCTTATCCACACACCAGCAGTAGCACACTGCCCACTTGAGCTTCTATATCGCTACACGACTGTCTGTCGTCATGTATCACTCGATTTAGCGTTCAGGTTGAAGACCGTCGTGTAAATAGTCTGTGCAATTTCGCTACACGACAGTCTTTTATACTAAATTTGCATCTGCGCATGCGTTAACGACTGTCGTGTATATAGTCTGCACAATTAAGCTACACAACAGTCTTGTATATATATGTTTCGGCCATTAAAATTGCACTATTTCATGCTAGAAAATTGGTTTGGTTTATAAATAAAACCGATGTTATTCAGTTCATATGGATTTTAGCGAATGGATTGTTTCTAGATATTCAATCGATTGCAAAATTTCACTGTGTTAAAAAAATGCAAAGCTGCCGAATTCTGACCATCGGCCTAATTTTAGACTTAATTTTCAAAAATTCTCGAACTTCGGAGGGGGAGCATCACCCCTCAATGCCTCATCCCTCAGAGCAGACCCTCAGGACGCGCATGATAGTTGATACCACCCCCCCCCCCCCCCCCCCCCCCCCCTGGTAAATGGGCCGAGTTGACTTGCATTCGTTTAGGGTATCACAATATTTTGAGTAGGGCCTACTTGAGCCAGGGTATTGGAAATACTGATATTACTTGCTTAGGCAAGTTAAGGTATATGTAAAATACTGTGCCATACTCGTTTAGGGTGCTTTTTCAAATAATACGTCCTTGGACGCGCAGAATCCCCCCCCCCCCCCCCTCCCCCCTTGTAATGACCACTGAGCACCCCGGCGGGAGTTTAATTATTTTATTTTCAAAACATTCAGACAAGACGTTCAAACCCGGCTGAACGTCCCTTTCTTATAACAATAGATTCTATACAGACCAACAATCATTTGTTGTCAGACAATGCACACACTTCCACTTCAACTACTCTCTAGCAAACCCAATCATCAAGTCGTCGATTACCAATCGATCGATCGACTTGTCTGTATTGTTGTAGAGCTGTCTCACACTTGACTCATGCCACTAATAATGTGATGACGTCATTTCCAACTCAGGGGGAGCTGGATTCTATATATAATATAATGTCTGTGTTAGGGCCGTGGATTTCAAAGTCATTTGAAATGAAATATTCAGTTAAATCATGGACTTATTCCATGGTTAAATCAATATTTTTGTATTTATCGCAAGCTTTATTTTATTTATTTTACGAACAAAATACATGTTCATTTGAGATAAAAAATAATAAAATTCATAGAATTACGTGTAGGCCTACACATGTTGTTTAAACGAAATTAACTAAACAAGAAATTATTAATTTGAAATCATTCCAAAGAAGTTGTAGGCACTAAACACATGTTCATTTGAGATTTAAAAAATGAGTATACCATTCATAGAATTTCGTGTAAAAATGTTGTTTAAACGACAATAACTATTCAAGAAATTATTAATTTGAAATAATTCCAACGCCAATGTTTTGAAGAACACTTTGCTTTACCGTATAAAAACATGCACCTCACGATAGTTAAATCGGAAATGTATAATTTCAGTGAAATAACAAAAAAATAAAACACAATTTGCTTAATCAAAGCCATTTTTATGAATGAGACGTGTTGTACGTTTGGTTGGAACTTTACGGATTGTCATGGAATGTTCTGAATTTTCATGGGATTTAATGCAATTTCGCGCGTTTTTATTGAATGTTTATTTTCACGGGATCCAAGGCAACTTCGCGGATTTTTATCGATCACGCCTAGCATCAATCTAACAATATCACGTGATCACTATTGAAACATTGCGTGTGCACTGTGCTAGTAGCACAAGTAATTGAGATTATAACGATTTCAGAGACGCCAGACAAAGGTGACAACAAATGATTGTTGGTCTGTATAGAATCTATTGTTATAAGAAAGGGACGTTCAGCCGGGTTTGAACGTCTTGTCCGTGCAGGTGTCCGAATTGTCCAGCCCTGGCAAATTTGCCAGTGCACTGGCAAATATGCCCGCTACAGTAAGTGGGCATATTTGCCAGTATTTACAGTTAATCCAAAAGTAGCGCTTCCACACAAAAAATGGCATATTCTACCCTTCATATATCAATTGTTTAAAACTCAATACCTAAATATTTCGTGTCGCTTCAAAAAAATTCTTGGTTGCGTTTTGCCAGAAAAATGATGAAATTTCAGTCATTTTGTGGCAAGTGGACATTTTGCCAGTATTTACAGTTAATCCATAAGTAGCGCTTCCACACACAAAATGGCATCTTCTATCCTTCATATATCGATAGCTGAACTTGATACCAAAATAGTTTGCGTCGCTTCAAAACAATTCATGGTTACGTTTTACGAGAAAAAAGATGCAATTTCAGTCATTTTTGGCAAAAACTAAATGTTTGAAATTTAATTTTCAAGCTTTCATTGAAAGTGCATTCTTAAACAGCTAAGAAAGTTTAAGCAATCTCATTGGTTCTCAGAGAAATCCGCGACATCTAGATGAGACAACTTAACACGGGGAGGTGGGGCTTACGTTTTCACGGTGCGCCCGACCTTTACAATGCGTGATTTGCTCCATAACGCGCACTTCTGCAGTGCGTCTTTAGCGCTTCTCCTGCGTTTATGCCGGCGCCCGACGCTTACGCATGGTTTACTCATCGCATGTGATTGGATGGAATGTTTGTGGGTTATTCGATCCTAGCAGGGGTAAAAGTTGTCAAATGTGGACATTAAAATGTACTTATGTCGTTGATATAATGTCTAAAGTATGATTGTTTAAGAATGAGAATAAAGGTATTGTTTTTAGACCGTACCCGTGTTATATTGTCTGACATAAATGCGGACGATAGTATTATTTTAAGTAGAACAACGACGCCGCAATTACATTAACAAACAGGGAATCCTATACTCTTAGGCCCAAAAAAAAAGAAGTTGACTTGCTCTTTCCGACTGACCGACCCACATTTTTGGAAATCTAGGGTCGCTATTTTTTTTTTTCAAAGAAAAATCAAAAAATGAAAGAAGCACATAACAATAAGGAAAGATGAAAAAGTGCTTTTGAGTAGTATCTGCTCGTTTAAAAAAAAAATCAAAAAAAAAAAATCAAAAAAAAAAATAAATAAAAAAAAAAAATTAAAAAAAAAAGTTTTTGTGTAGTATCTCCCTGTTTTAAATTGTTCAACAACAACAACAAAAATTAAAAATTAAAAAAAAAAAAAAAATTAAGACCGTCCAACCCAGACTCTGGTCCTGAAAGGGCAAGTCAACTTTTTTATTGGCCTTATTGTGTACTTATTGGTGTACACACACAAATCCCCTCCCCCACCACAAACCCCTCCCAACCCCATGCACAAACCCACTCAACCACAAGCCTACTCCACCTTCCCACAATGAACCTCCACATCTTAACCACCCCAACAACCCCCACTCCCCACCACAAATCCCCAACCCACCCACCCTCACTCCCCACCCCAATCCCTTTACCATCACAATCCCCACCACAAACTCCCTCCCCTTCCCATCCCCACCCTAAACCCCCTCCCCTTCCCAACCACACCACAAACCCCTCACCTACCACAAAACCCCTCCCCCACCACAAAACTCCCCCACCCGACCACAAACACCCTACCCCTAGGCCAACCCTTCCCACCCCATGCATCCACGCCACCATCCCCCTTCCCCACCACAAACCCTCTCTACAGGGCAATCCCATTCCCATTCTCGAACACAACCCCTGCCCACCACTAACCCCCTCCCCAACCACAAACACCCTCACCATCACTAACCCCCTCCCAACCACATATACCACCCCCATCACTAACCCCTTCCCAATCACAAACACCCTCCCTATACCCTGCTTCACACCAAACCCCTATTACAAAATCACATGGTATCGAATCGATTATCGTTGCGCCGCCCATCTTTTTTACAATCTAGACAAAACTTTTGCTTGATGCTGAATGGATGTTTCTGACACACCAATTTCATTGGCCACAAGTACTCATTTAGGCTAGTGGATCAACCCAGATATAGTGCTGGGAGATATCAAGCCTCTCAGTCTCAAACCAAAAATCACAAAATGTTCTTCATCTCTTAAACAAGTAGGGGAAGGTGGGGTAATGGCGGACACATTTTGTCAGAGAGGTATAACACACATATAATACGTCATATAACAATAAAAATCATGTAAACACAAAGCACTGTGATGGTTCTACCTTTTATCAAGTTTTTATCAACTCATTATTTTGAAATTCGAAGCTCAACGCAATAAAAAAAATGGCGTCGTCCGGCATTACCCCACACTCTGGGGGTAATCCCGGACCGTATTTTTCAAGTTAAAAAATACCCTTTTTAAAAGTGTAGCAGAAATCAAAGAACAATGTCACATATTTATATGGTCAACAACTATTACCGATTTATGATGTTAAATTGACCACGCCCATATTGGTTACCATGGAAACGGTACATGTCCGGGATTACCCCAATCCATGTACAATGTATGGGCACATCCTCTCTTATTATTATGCTCATCATTGTGACTCCGAATTCATTTCTTTTTTATCAGAAGGTATCATACATTAAATAAAAAAATAATAAGACTTTGTTTTCCTTGATGTAGAAATACCAGTTTCAAAGAGAAAGTAATGCACCAAAATATCAACTTGCCCAAAAAGTGATTTTTGTAATTCTCGCGAGAATTTGCGAGACAACCATCCCATTTAGGTTTTGTGTGATTTCAATGGAGAGGCACCTAACATCATAGGGTGGCAAAATACCACCTTCTTTCACCTGCCTTTAGATTCAGGCCTGTCCGCGATTACCCCGCGTCCG
>JAYJML010000658.1:0-5000 GCA_035610835.1 Ophiura sarsii | reverse complement strand
GAATTTAGGTCGGCAATCGTTCCTTTCCCGGGGTTCCTATCCATATTCTTTATTTCCTTTTTGGTATTTCCAACATTAAATTTTCATATTGGATCGACGGTCTCGGTTTTCAATAATTATGATTTTAATAGTCCCCTTCGTACTAATACCATATGCAGACACATCTTGAAAATCGGCTTTTCGAACCGCTTCACATGGGTGACCAATAATTTCGCATTAATACTTAAATGTGCGTTAGATCCGTAGTACAGCGTGGCTGTTTCAACTTTTTGATAAATCAAACACGTAGGCCTATAACCTATGCAGAAAATCCGGCCAAAGTTTTCATATTTCAAGCAATCCGAGATTGTGTAACGGACTATTTCCCGTGGAAGCTTATTATTATGGTGTATCTATTGAGGAATTGTCGTTGGTTTACGTAATTTATCGCTTTATATTCGTACGGTCTCGGATATGCACGCAGCCGTTTGTGCATCGTGAACCAGCATGCATCGGTCAAATACGTATGCATGGCTCAACTAATTTATCGATTTATAAATCAGCTCGGTTATAAGCGATGCATGTTCGACCTCCATGCATCGTTTATAACCGTATGCATGGTGTATGGTACTGGTGGTTCAATTTACAATAACTCCTCATCCTTGTATAGTACAAACATAATTTTGCTCTCATTTTATAGAGTGTTTTATATTCACGGCTGTTTGATCGCGTGTAAATTGTCCGATTTATAATCGCATCTTCAACAACAGAGGGCAGCACAGATTGATTATCAATTATCGATTATCAGGTAAAACTAAAGGTAAATCTAACCGTGCCGCTCCGTAACCAAGGATTATAGAACAAAGGGATATGCAGCAGTTAGGACGGGGGGCTTTTAAATACATTTTATCACTGCTAGATCCATTTTAATCACGTTCTTTGTTCATTTACTTTGTTCAGCTATTTAATTATCTCTCTCTCAAAATGTGATAGAATATCCCAGAAAGCAAATCGGGGGACACATATTAGGATATTCAGCTTTTTAAGCCTTGCGCACTCTAAAAAAGACTTTTTTGGTTGCGGTTTCAACGCGAACGTAAGTTAATCCGCCAAATATGTCGCAGATTGACCAGTTCGATAAAAAAAACATTATACATAACTCAAAATGTGATATAAGATCCCAGAAAGCAAATCGGGGGGCACATATTAGGATATTCAGCTTTTTTAGCCTTGCACGCTCTAAAAAAGACTTTTTTGGCTGCGGTTTCAACGCGAACGTAAGTTATTCCGCCAAATATGTCGCAGATTGACCAGTTCAATAAAAAAACATTATACGTAACTCAAAATGTGATATAAGATCCCAGAAAGCAAATCGGGGGGCACATATTAGGATATTCAGCTTTTTTAGCCTTGCGCGCTCTAAAAAAGACTATTTTGGCTGCGGTTTCAACGCAAACGTAAGTTATTCCGCCAAATATGTCGCAGATTGACCAGTTCGATAAAAAAACATTATACGTAACTCAAAATGTGATATAAGATCCCAGGGAGCAAATCGGGGTGCACATATTAGGATATTCAGCTTTTTTAGCCTTGCGCGCTCTAAAAAAGACTATTTTGGCTGCGGTTTCAACGCGAACGTAAGTTATTCCGCCAAATATGTCGCAGATTGACCAGTTCGATAAAAAAACATTATACGTAACTCAAAATGTGATATAAGATCCCAGAAAGCAAATCGGGGGGCACATATTAGGATATTCAGCTTTTTTAGCCTTGCGCGCTCTAAAAAAGACTATTTTGGCTGCGGTTTCAACGCGAACGTAAGTTATTCCGCCAAATATGTCGCAGATTGACCAGTTCGATAAAAAAACATTATACGTAACTCAAAATGTGATATAAGATCCCAGAAAGCAAATCGGGGGGCACATATTAGGATATTCAGCTTTTTTAGCCTTGCGCGCTCTAAAAAAGACTATTTTGGCTGCGGTTTCAACGCGAACGTAAATTATTCCGCCAAATATGTGGCAGATTGACCAGTTCGATAAAAAAACATTATACGTAACTCAAAATGTGATATAAGATCCCAGAAAGCAAATCGGGGGACACATATTAGGATATTCAGCTTTTTTAGCCTTGCAATGCACGCTCTAAAAAAGACTATTTTGGCTGCGGTTTCAACGCGAACGTAAGTTATTCCGCCAAATATGTCGCAGATTGACCAGTTCGATAAAAAAACATTATACGCAACTCAAAATGTGATATAAGATCCCAGAAAGCAAATCGGGGGGCACATATTAGGATATTCAGCTTTTTTAGACTTGCGCGCTCTAAAAAAGACTATTTTGGCTGCGGTTTCAACGCGAACGTAAGTTATTCCGCCGAATATGTCGCAGATTGACCAGTTCGATAAAAAAACATTATACGTAACTCAAAATGTGATATAAGATCCCAGAAAGCAAATCGGGGGGCACATATTAGGATATTCAGCTTTTTTAGCCTTGCGCGCTCTAAAAAAGACTATTTTGGCTGCGGTTTCAACGCGAACGTAAGTTATTCCGCCAAATATGTCGCAGATTGACCAGTTCGATAAAAAAACATTATACGTAACTCAAAATGTGATATAAGATCCCAGAAAGCAAATCGGGGGGCACATATTAGGATATTCAGCTTTTTTAGCCTTGCGCGCTCTAAAAAAGACTATTTTGGCTGCGGTTTCAACGCGAACGTAAATTATTCCGCCAAATATGTGGCAGATTGACCAGTTCGATAAAAAAACATTATACGTAACTCAAAATGTGATATAAGATCCCAGAAAGCAAATCGGGGGACACATATTAGGATATTCAGCTTTTTTAGCCTTGCAATGCACGCTCTAAAAAAGACTATTTTGGCTGCGGTTTCAACGCGAACGTAAGTTATTCCGCCAAATATGTCGCAGATTGACCAGTTCGATAAAAAAACATTATACGTAACTCAAAATGTGATATAAGATCCCAGAAAGCAAATCGGGGGCACATATTAGGATATTCAGCTTTTTTAGCCTTGCGCGCTCTAAAAAAGACTATTTTGGCTGCGGTTTCAACGCGAACGTAAGTTATTCCGCCAAATATGTCGCAGATTGACCAGTTCGATAAAAAAACATTATAGGTAACTCAAAATGTGATATAATATACAAAAAAGCAAATCGGAGGGCACATTTTTTTACTAGTCCTATACCTGCTGCCTGTGTGTTACTGGCATCCATTTTGAGAATCCAAATGACGAATACTAAAAGAAACACACGGTGTGAGCAGTAAAATGTGAAATACAAACCAAATATTGGAGGCCCGGCTACGAAAATGCAAGCATCTTATGCACAAGAATTTTTTGTATTTAGTGTATGAATAATAAGATTTCCCGCTGGTCCAACGTTAAATAAGAGACTCTAGAGAGAGACCAAACGAGAAAAAAATCAGTGTAAATAGTGTTTAGATTTGCGGAGCTCCGCATGATTGCACGTTGAGATATAGGGAACTGCTGTTTCGTAAGCAAACTTGAAAACGATGTTACCAAAATAATGTTAACATACAAACCAAATATTGGAGGCCCGGCTACGAAAATGATAGCATCTTATGCGCAAGAATTTTTTGTATTTAGTGTATGAATCATAAGATTTCCCGCTGGTCCAACGTTAAATAAGAGACTCTAGAGAGAGGCCAAACGAGAAAAAAATAAGTGTAAATGGTGGTTAGATTTGCGGCTTACGCATACTTGCACGTTGAGATATAGGACGCGTACATAGTACATGCACTCAACTGGTTTGCGTGATAATCGAACTATCGAAAGTATTGAGAAACGTTAAGATGACGTCATAATAAATCGGACTGTCAAACAGCCGTGTATTCTATAAGTTTCTATTTCAACAAACGTGTCAACTATTATGTAACAATTGTAATCATGAATCGATTGCATTGTCCTATTCGCAACACAGTGAACTTGCCCTAATTCATCGGTTTTACATACATGACTATAACAAAAAAAAGTATTTAACCGATGATAGCAAAATAATACATTTTTGGAAAGCTCTCGAATAGGGGAATTCAAAAATGGTGTTTAAACCAGGATAGGGTGCATACCAAAATGTTTTTATTTGTAAACACTAATAAATATGAAATTTAAACGTTTGTGCTCATTCACTTCCCGATATAGTATATTTCAATAAGTTACCCTTGACAAACATTATGTTCTGATGGGTAACTGCATGAGGAACTAATATATGCACAGTAAAATTATGATTGGGATCGGTATAAAAATATTATTGAGCTTTAATTAAAATATGGGGGGGGGGGGGGAAATCGATATTATTTGAACATTCTTAATCACAACATGTTAGCATTTAGTCCTATTTAAATTTCAATATCATAATTTGATTTCTTGTGAGATTTACTTTCAGAAAATATATACTTTTTATGGGGTAGAATAAGTAGTTATTGCGATATGCTAATTCGAATCTCAGATGGTGTAAAATGTAAAATATGGACATGCAACGGAAAGGGTGGCGAGTTCAAAACATATAGCCGTATGAACTTACACATGTATGGATTCAGAAAAATAAACCCTCTTTGTGCAACCTGTACAGCATTTTTGAGTTGACGTTTTGTTGTACAAAGAGGGCTGATTTTTCTTAATCCTTATAGGTGTAAGTTCATACGTGTAATACAATTGTAAAAATATACAAATCCCAGTTTTTATCATATATTTTTGTAATTGAGGACGCTGCCTCCACCAAATATTTTAATGCCCCTTTAAGTACAGTAGCAAAGCGTTGTCAATTTGAGTTAAACAACGCTGCTTTGGGCAAGCAGCACGCCTAAAACCGCACTGCGCGGATAGATGGCGCATTCGCAGAGTGTGTTGTTTTTGGAATCATCGTGCCAACTGTTTACAACGATTTTTAAACTTAAAGGAACATGATTATTATTTTAATTTGGTTATATCAGTTTTATGTTTGTTCTGAAAATTGAATGAAATTGTTAATAAAGAAG
>JAYJML010000317.1:0-45919 GCA_035610835.1 Ophiura sarsii | reverse complement strand
AAATCACTCAATATGACAACTGTCTATAGGGAATAACTCGTCTTCTATACATTGCATAATCTTTTAATTTGGAGAGTGGCAAGATATGTATATACTTATTGTATATGGTAAATATAGAGTAAATACGACATGTACATTGTTAGGGACTGGTCATTTCATGCGTGATTATGGCCCATGTATATGGAATGCGCGAGTGTTACATGTAGTCTTACATAGGGTGCAACGGGTGAAATTCATTATTTAAACTAATTATATGACAGTAGTTTATTATGCAACAATCAATTAAAATCCTTTTCGTTATCGCAATGCGTTTCTTTTTTGATAAGGGACCGGTCACAACCGCATTATAGACGCTATGAAGTAATAACTATTGTGTCAATTATTGTAGCGTTGTATTTGCCATTGAAGTCATGGAATGATTGTATTTTCTTTGCATTTACTTAACTTGACGGTTATAATTTATCTTCCGTGTTTAATAAATGCATTAAAAGTACGAAATGCATTGTGACGGACTGGTCATTTTACATGTGGTAGACAGAGAGAAAGAAGGACAAACAACAACCACCGAAAAAAGTTCAAAAATAAAGAAGAACAAAAAACCAAAAGAGAGGAAAAACAAAAACAATATGTGACAAACAGATGAATAAAATAAACCAGTTAATGAGCCACGCGAATAACGAAAATGTTATATTAATACATTATTAAAAACACCAATGGCTCCCGCCATGAGGATTTGAACCCGTGTCTCTGCATATGAATAGGCCAATGCGCTAACCAATTGAGCTAATCGCCCATCTATGCAATACCAAACCAAATCAAGTGTCATATTATCTTCGGCTTTAGAAATTAGCACTGATTCACAATACACCTTTCATAGTAACGCCTTATAGCGTCTTTTTATTCAGAACCATGCCCTCGTACTATCAGAGTATGGTCAACCGTTGCGTTTGTCCATCCATTGAAAAGCATGCACATCGGTCGATTGTCCCCGATAAATAATAGAACTAACTCCTATTATCTATTTAATTTAGACGGACAATCGTGTACACGCGTGCAATTCAATACGGTCAACCGTGTAATGGTTGTCCATCACCGCGTCATTAGAATTCCAAAGACAGGGTTCGGCGAATTACCTACAATGTAATGTTTATACCACTGTGGACGATGCTATTTAATATAATTCTCTTTATTTAGCTTTGGCCTTGTTATTATAGTGTTATAAATGTAATAATTCTGTAATAAATGATTGCCGCGGTATGCTACGCGAGCAATGTCGTGCGCTATGTCCCGGCCGCTTGGAGCGATATGCGCGAGGCGTGCCAATCGATGTGCACGAAGCGCTGCGCGCGAGACGTATAGATTGTTAATCATGATCTGTACACGAACAATGAATGTAATGACTGAACCTATTCATATCTTGCCTGTATTGATATGTAATGAACCGCAATCATGGCAATGTTAGTTACCATCTCATTGTTCATGTTATTTCTTGGTAAAAAAGTCGAGTGCTATGCTCGAAGTTTATGCAAACGCGTAGCGCAAGCTGTAACCAAGGGATACGCATGGGATTGGGTCGAGCGCCACGCACGAACCGTCAAAGTTGTATTTAAATCATATTTTATAATGTTCTCGTGTTTATCGGGGTATCAGATGCTTTTTTTAAATAAATAAGTCAGGCTTCCTTGAATAATAGGAGCAAATATGCAGGTTTAGGTATTTAATACGACCAGTCCCTAATTCTGTACTGTAGACACCTCTTGATTATGGTATATCAGGAGATTCATAGCATCTCTATTTACTGAAAATGTGATCAAAAAAGACTTACAAATAAAAAAGTTGTGGCTAAAAATGTAAAATCAGATGATTTTTTTTGGACTTCATTCAGACAATTCAGGAAAATTGGTGTTGGACCACATAGTCCATTTCTTTGCTAATATCCCACTTTAAGGGACTATTTTCAAGCGCTGATTTTGCAACAAACTTGTGTGGGGAGCTTGAGCTATCTACTAAGTGATATCCCTCCCCCGCCCCCACCAATCAATGTTGAGGGTCCCAACGACCGTGGTGATGAAACGGTTCCGAACAACATTGAATGGGGGACTGGGGGGTTGATTTCAACGAAGTCCTCAAAGTGGTTCAACAGTTATTTCCGGAATTGTCTGAGGCTATTGGTAAATGCTCAATATGACAACTGTCTATAGGAAATAACTCGTGTTCTGTACATTGCATAATCTTCTAATTTGGAGAGTGACAAGATATGTATATTATTGTTATATACGGTAAAGATAAAGTAAATACGACATTTACATTGTTAGGGACTGGTCATTTTATGCGTGATTATGGCCCGTTTGTATGGTAAATCACTCAATATGACAACTGTCTATAGGGAATAACTCGTCTTCTATACATTGCATAATCTTCTAATTTGGAGAGTGGCAAGATATGTATATAATTGTTATATACGGTAAAGATAAAGTAGATACGACATTTACATTGTTAGGGACTGGTCATTTTATGCGTGATTATGGCCCGTTTGTATGGTAAATCACTCAATATGACAACTGTCTATAGGGAATAACTCGTCTTCTATACATTGCATAATCTTTTAATTTGGAGAGTGGCAAGATATGTATATACTTATTGTATATGGTAAATATAGAGTAAATACGACATGTACATTGTTAGGGACTGGTCATTTCATGCGTGATTATGGCCCATGTATATGGAATGCGCGAGTGTTACATGTAGTCTTACATAGGGTGCAACGGGTGAAATTCATTATTTAAACTAATTATATGACAGTAGTTTATTATGCAACAATCAATTAAAATCCTTTTCGTTATCGCAATGCGTTTCTTTTTTGATAAGGGACCGGTCACAACCGCATTATAGACGCTATGAAGTAATAACTATTGTGTCAATTATTGTAGCGTTGTATTTGCCATTGAAGTCATGGAATGATTGTATTTTCTTTGCATTTACTTAACTTGACGGTTATAATTTATCTTCCGTGTTTAATAAATGCATTAAAAGTACGAAATGCATTGTGACGGACTGGTCATTTTACATGTGGTAGACAGAGAGAAAGAAGGACAAACAACAACCACCGAAAAAAGTTCAAAAATAAAGAAGAACAAAAAACCAAAAGAGAGGAAAAACAAAAACAATATGTGACAAACAGATGAATAAAATAAACCAGTTAATGAGCCACGCGAATAACGAAAATGTTATATTAATACATTATTAAAAACACCAATGGCTCCCGCCATGAGGATTTGAACCCGTGTCTCTGCATATGAATAGGCCAATGCGCTAACCAATTGAGCTAATCGCCCATCTATGCAATACCAAACCAAATCAAGTGTCATATTATCTTCGGCTTTAGAAATTAGCACTGATTCACAATACACCTTTCATAGTAACGCCTTATAGCGTCTTTTTATTCAGAACCATGCCCTCGTACTATCAGAGTATGGTCAACCGTTGCGTTTGTCCATCCATTGAAAAGCATGCACATCGGTCGATTGTCCCCGATAAATAATAGAACTAACTCCTATTATCTATTTAATTTAGACGGACAATCGTGTACACGCGTGCAATTCAATACGGTCAACCGTGTAATGGTTGTCCATCACCGCGTCATTAGAATTCCAAAGACAGGGTTCGGCGAATTACCTACAATGTAATGTTTATACCACTGTGGACGATGCTATTTAATATAATTCTCTTTATTTAGCTTTGGCCTTGTTATTATAGTGTTATAAATGTAATAATTCTGTAATAAATGATTGCCGCGGTATGCTACGCGAGCAATGTCGTGCGCTATGTCCCGGCCGCTTGGAGCGATATGCGCGAGGCGTGCCAATCGATGTGCACGAAGCGCTGCGCGCGAGACGTATAGATTGTTAATCATGATCTGTACACGAACAATGAATGTAATGACTGAACCTATTCATATCTTGCCTGTATTGATATGTAATGAACCGCAATCATGGCAATGTTAGTTACCATCTCATTGTTCATGTTATTTCTTGGTAAAAAAGTCGAGTGCTATGCTCGAAGTTTATGCAAACGCGTAGCGCAAGCTGTAACCAAGGGATACGCATGGGATTGGGTCGAGCGCCACGCACGAACCGTCAAAGTTGTATTTAAATCATATTTTATAATGTTCTCGTGTTTATCGGGGTATCAGATGCTTTTTTTAAATAAATAAGTCAGGCTTCCTTGAATAATAGGAGCAAATATGCAGGTTTAGGTATTTAATACGACCAGTCCCTAATTCTGTACTGTAGACACCTCTTGATTATGGTATATCAGGAGATTCATAGCATCTCTATTTACTGAAAATGTGATCAAAAAAGACTTACAAATAAAAAAGTTGTGGCTAAAAATGTAAAATCAGATGATTTTTTTTGGACTTCATTCAGACAATTCAGGAAAATTGGTGTTGGACCACATAGTCCATTTCTTTGCTAATATCCCACTTTAAGGGACTATTTTCAAGCGCTGATTTTGCAACAAACTTGTGTGGGGAGCTTGAGCTATCTACTAAGTGATATCCCTCCCCCGCCCCCACCAATCAATGTTGAGGGTCCCAACGACCGTGGTGATGAAACGGTTCCGAACAACATTGAATGGGGGACTGGGGGGTTGATTTCAACGAAGTCCTCAAAGTGGTTCAACAGTTATTTCCGGAATTGTCTGAGGCTATTGGTAAATGCTCAATATGACAACTGTCTATAGGAAATAACTCGTGTTCTGTACATTGCATAATCTTCTAATTTGGAGAGTGACAAGATATGTATATTATTGTTATATACGGTAAAGATAAAGTAAATACGACATTTACATTGTTAGGGACTGGTCATTTTATGCGTGATTATGGCCCGTTTGTATGGTAAATCACTCAATATGACAACTGTCTATAGGGAATAACTCGTCTTCTATACATTGCATAATCTTCTAATTTGGAGAGTGGCAAGATATGTATATAATTGTTATATACGGTAAAGATAAAGTAGATACGACATTTACATTGTTAGGGACTGGTCATTTTATGCGTGATTATGGCCCGTTTGTATGGTAAATCACTCAATATGACAACTGTCTATAGGGAATAACTCGTCTTCTATACATTGCATAATCTTTTAATTTGGAGAGTGGCAAGATATGTATATACTTATTGTATATGGTAAATATAGAGTAAATACGACATGTACATTGTTAGGGACTGGTCATTTCATGCGTGATTATGGCCCATGTATATGGAATGCGCGAGTGTTACATGTAGTCTTACATAGGGTGCAACGGGTGAAATTCATTATTTAAACTAATTATATGACAGTAGTTTATTATGCAACAATCAATTAAAATCCTTTTCGTTATCGCAATGCGTTTCTTTTTTGATAAGGGACCGGTCACAACCGCATTATAGACGCTATGAAGTAATAACTATTGTGTCAATTATTGTAGCGTTGTATTTGCCATTGAAGTCATGGAATGATTGTATTTTCTTTGCATTTACTTAACTTGACGGTTATAATTTATCTTCCGTGTTTAATAAATGCATTAAAAGTACGAAATGCATTGTGACGGACTGGTCATTTTACATGTGGTAGACAGAGAGAAAGAAGGACAAACAACAACCACCGAAAAAAGTTCAAAAATAAAGAAGAACAAAAAACCAAAAGAGAGGAAAAACAAAAACAATATGTGACAAACAGATGAATAAAATAAACCAGTTAATGAGCCACGCGAATAACGAAAATGTTATATTAATACATTATTAAAAACACCAATGGCTCCCGCCATGAGGATTTGAACCCGTGTCTCTGCATATGAATAGGCCAATGCGCTAACCAATTGAGCTAATCGCCCATCTATGCAATACCAAACCAAATCAAGTGTCATATTATCTTCGGCTTTAGAAATTAGCACTGATTCACAATACACCTTTCATAGTAACGCCTTATAGCGTCTTTTTATTCAGAACCATGCCCTCGTACTATCAGAGTATGGTCAACCGTTGCGTTTGTCCATCCATTGAAAAGCATGCACATCGGTCGATTGTCCCCGATAAATAATAGAACTAACTCCTATTATCTATTTAATTTAGACGGACAATCGTGTACACGCGTGCAATTCAATACGGTCAACCGTGTAATGGTTGTCCATCACCGCGTCATTAGAATTCCAAAGACAGGGTTCGGCGAATTACCTACAATGTAATGTTTATACCACTGTGGACGATGCTATTTAATATAATTCTCTTTATTTAGCTTTGGCCTTGTTATTATAGTGTTATAAATGTAATAATTCTGTAATAAATGATTGCCGCGGTATGCTACGCGAGCAATGTCGTGCGCTATGTCCCGGCCGCTTGGAGCGATATGCGCGAGGCGTGCCAATCGATGTGCACGAAGCGCTGCGCGCGAGACGTATAGATTGTTAATCATGATCTGTACACGAACAATGAATGTAATGACTGAACCTATTCATATCTTGCCTGTATTGATATGTAATGAACCGCAATCATGGCAATGTTAGTTACCATCTCATTGTTCATGTTATTTCTTGGTAAAAAAGTCGAGTGCTATGCTCGAAGTTTATGCAAACGCGTAGCGCAAGCTGTAACCAAGGGATACGCATGGGATTGGGTCGAGCGCCACGCACGAACCGTCAAAGTTGTATTTAAATCATATTTTATAATGTTCTCGTGTTTATCGGGGTATCAGATGCTTTTTTTAAATAAATAAGTCAGGCTTCCTTGAATAATAGGAGCAAATATGCAGGTTTAGGTATTTAATACGACCAGTCCCTAATTCTGTACTGTAGACACCTCTTGATTATGGTATATCAGGAGATTCATAGCATCTCTATTTACTGAAAATGTGATCAAAAAAGACTTACAAATAAAAAAGTTGTGGCTAAAAATGTAAAATCAGATGATTTTTTTTGGACTTCATTCAGACAATTCAGGAAAATTGGTGTTGGACCACATAGTCCATTTCTTTGCTAATATCCCACTTTAAGGGACTATTTTCAAGCGCTGATTTTGCAACAAACTTGTGTGGGGAGCTTGAGCTATCTACTAAGTGATATCCCTCCCCCGCCCCCACCAATCAATGTTGAGGGTCCCAACGACCGTGGTGATGAAACGGTTCCGAACAACATTGAATGGGGGACTGGGGGGTTGATTTCAACGAAGTCCTCAAAGTGGTTCAACAGTTATTTCCGGAATTGTCTGAGGCTATTGGTAAATGCTCAATATGACAACTGTCTATAGGAAATAACTCGTGTTCTGTACATTGCATAATCTTCTAATTTGGAGAGTGACAAGATATGTATATTATTGTTATATACGGTAAAGATAAAGTAAATACGACATTTACATTGTTAGGGACTGGTCATTTTATGCGTGATTATGGCCCGTTTGTATGGTAAATCACTCAATATGACAACTGTCTATAGGGAATAACTCGTCTTCTATACATTGCATAATCTTCTAATTTGGAGAGTGGCAAGATATGTATATAATTGTTATATACGGTAAAGATAAAGTAGATACGACATTTACATTGTTAGGGACTGGTCATTTTATGCGTGATTATGGCCCGTTTGTATGGTAAATCACTCAATATGACAACTGTCTATAGGGAATAACTCGTCTTCTATACATTGCATAATCTTTTAATTTGGAGAGTGGCAAGATATGTATATACTTATTGTATATGGTAAATATAGAGTAAATACGACATGTACATTGTTAGGGACTGGTCATTTCATGCGTGATTATGGCCCATGTATATGGAATGCGCGAGTGTTACATGTAGTCTTACATAGGGTGCAACGGGTGAAATTCATTATTTAAACTAATTATATGACAGTAGTTTATTATGCAACAATCAATTAAAATCCTTTTCGTTATCGCAATGCGTTTCTTTTTTGATAAGGGACCGGTCACAACCGCATTATAGACGCTATGAAGTAATAACTATTGTGTCAATTATTGTAGCGTTGTATTTGCCATTGAAGTCATGGAATGATTGTATTTTCTTTGCATTTACTTAACTTGACGGTTATAATTTATCTTCCGTGTTTAATAAATGCATTAAAAGTACGAAATGCATTGTGACGGACTGGTCATTTTACATGTGGTAGACAGAGAGAAAGAAGGACAAACAACAACCACCGAAAAAAGTTCAAAAATAAAGAAGAACAAAAAACCAAAAGAGAGGAAAAACAAAAACAATATGTGACAAACAGATGAATAAAATAAACCAGTTAATGAGCCACGCGAATAACGAAAATGTTATATTAATACATTATTAAAAACACCAATGGCTCCCGCCATGAGGATTTGAACCCGTGTCTCTGCATATGAATAGGCCAATGCGCTAACCAATTGAGCTAATCGCCCATCTATGCAATACCAAACCAAATCAAGTGTCATATTATCTTCGGCTTTAGAAATTAGCACTGATTCACAATACACCTTTCATAGTAACGCCTTATAGCGTCTTTTTATTCAGAACCATGCCCTCGTACTATCAGAGTATGGTCAACCGTTGCGTTTGTCCATCCATTGAAAAGCATGCACATCGGTCGATTGTCCCCGATAAATAATAGAACTAACTCCTATTATCTATTTAATTTAGACGGACAATCGTGTACACGCGTGCAATTCAATACGGTCAACCGTGTAATGGTTGTCCATCACCGCGTCATTAGAATTCCAAAGACAGGGTTCGGCGAATTACCTACAATGTAATGTTTATACCACTGTGGACGATGCTATTTAATATAATTCTCTTTATTTAGCTTTGGCCTTGTTATTATAGTGTTATAAATGTAATAATTCTGTAATAAATGATTGCCGCGGTATGCTACGCGAGCAATGTCGTGCGCTATGTCCCGGCCGCTTGGAGCGATATGCGCGAGGCGTGCCAATCGATGTGCACGAAGCGCTGCGCGCGAGACGTATAGATTGTTAATCATGATCTGTACACGAACAATGAATGTAATGACTGAACCTATTCATATCTTGCCTGTATTGATATGTAATGAACCGCAATCATGGCAATGTTAGTTACCATCTCATTGTTCATGTTATTTCTTGGTAAAAAAGTCGAGTGCTATGCTCGAAGTTTATGCAAACGCGTAGCGCAAGCTGTAACCAAGGGATACGCATGGGATTGGGTCGAGCGCCACGCACGAACCGTCAAAGTTGTATTTAAATCATATTTTATAATGTTCTCGTGTTTATCGGGGTATCAGATGCTTTTTTTAAATAAATAAGTCAGGCTTCCTTGAATAATAGGAGCAAATATGCAGGTTTAGGTATTTAATACGACCAGTCCCTAATTCTGTACTGTAGACACCTCTTGATTATGGTATATCAGGAGATTCATAGCATCTCTATTTACTGAAAATGTGATCAAAAAAGACTTACAAATAAAAAAGTTGTGGCTAAAAATGTAAAATCAGATGATTTTTTTTGGACTTCATTCAGACAATTCAGGAAAATTGGTGTTGGACCACATAGTCCATTTCTTTGCTAATATCCCACTTTAAGGGACTATTTTCAAGCGCTGATTTTGCAACAAACTTGTGTGGGGAGCTTGAGCTATCTACTAAGTGATATCCCTCCCCCGCCCCCACCAATCAATGTTGAGGGTCCCAACGACCGTGGTGATGAAACGGTTCCGAACAACATTGAATGGGGGACTGGGGGGTTGATTTCAACGAAGTCCTCAAAGTGGTTCAACAGTTATTTCCGGAATTGTCTGAGGCTATTGGTAAATGCTCAATATGACAACTGTCTATAGGAAATAACTCGTGTTCTGTACATTGCATAATCTTCTAATTTGGAGAGTGACAAGATATGTATATTATTGTTATATACGGTAAAGATAAAGTAAATACGACATTTACATTGTTAGGGACTGGTCATTTTATGCGTGATTATGGCCCGTTTGTATGGTAAATCACTCAATATGACAACTGTCTATAGGGAATAACTCGTCTTCTATACATTGCATAATCTTCTAATTTGGAGAGTGGCAAGATATGTATATAATTGTTATATACGGTAAAGATAAAGTAGATACGACATTTACATTGTTAGGGACTGGTCATTTTATGCGTGATTATGGCCCGTTTGTATGGTAAATCACTCAATATGACAACTGTCTATAGGGAATAACTCGTCTTCTATACATTGCATAATCTTTTAATTTGGAGAGTGGCAAGATATGTATATACTTATTGTATATGGTAAATATAGAGTAAATACGACATGTACATTGTTAGGGACTGGTCATTTCATGCGTGATTATGGCCCATGTATATGGAATGCGCGAGTGTTACATGTAGTCTTACATAGGGTGCAACGGGTGAAATTCATTATTTAAACTAATTATATGACAGTAGTTTATTATGCAACAATCAATTAAAATCCTTTTCGTTATCGCAATGCGTTTCTTTTTTGATAAGGGACCGGTCACAACCGCATTATAGACGCTATGAAGTAATAACTATTGTGTCAATTATTGTAGCGTTGTATTTGCCATTGAAGTCATGGAATGATTGTATTTTCTTTGCATTTACTTAACTTGACGGTTATAATTTATCTTCCGTGTTTAATAAATGCATTAAAAGTACGAAATGCATTGTGACGGACTGGTCATTTTACATGTGGTAGACAGAGAGAAAGAAGGACAAACAACAACCACCGAAAAAAGTTCAAAAATAAAGAAGAACAAAAAACCAAAAGAGAGGAAAAACAAAAACAATATGTGACAAACAGATGAATAAAATAAACCAGTTAATGAGCCACGCGAATAACGAAAATGTTATATTAATACATTATTAAAAACACCAATGGCTCCCGCCATGAGGATTTGAACCCGTGTCTCTGCATATGAATAGGCCAATGCGCTAACCAATTGAGCTAATCGCCCATCTATGCAATACCAAACCAAATCAAGTGTCATATTATCTTCGGCTTTAGAAATTAGCACTGATTCACAATACACCTTTCATAGTAACGCCTTATAGCGTCTTTTTATTCAGAACCATGCCCTCGTACTATCAGAGTATGGTCAACCGTTGCGTTTGTCCATCCATTGAAAAGCATGCACATCGGTCGATTGTCCCCGATAAATAATAGAACTAACTCCTATTATCTATTTAATTTAGACGGACAATCGTGTACACGCGTGCAATTCAATACGGTCAACCGTGTAATGGTTGTCCATCACCGCGTCATTAGAATTCCAAAGACAGGGTTCGGCGAATTACCTACAATGTAATGTTTATACCACTGTGGACGATGCTATTTAATATAATTCTCTTTATTTAGCTTTGGCCTTGTTATTATAGTGTTATAAATGTAATAATTCTGTAATAAATGATTGCCGCGGTATGCTACGCGAGCAATGTCGTGCGCTATGTCCCGGCCGCTTGGAGCGATATGCGCGAGGCGTGCCAATCGATGTGCACGAAGCGCTGCGCGCGAGACTTATAGATTGTTAATCATGATCTGTACACGAACAATGAATGTAATGACTGAACCTATTCATATCTTGCCTGTATTGATATGTAATGAACCGCAATCATGGCAATGTTAGTTACCATCTCATTGTTCATGTTATTTCTTGGTAAAAAAGTCGAGTGCTATGCTCGAAGTTTATGCAAACGCGTAGCGCAAGCTGTAACCAAGGGATACGCATGGGATTGGGTCGAGCGCCACGCACGAACCGTCAAAGTTGTATTTAAATCATATTTTATAATGTTCTCGTGTTTATCGGGGTATCAGATGCTTTTTTTAAATAAATAAGTCAGGCTTCCTTGAATAATAGGAGCAAATATGCAGGTTTAGGTATTTAATACGACCAGTCCCTAATTCTGTACTGTAGACACCTCTTGATTATGGTATATCAGGAGATTCATAGCATCTCTATTTACTGAAAATGTGATCAAAAAAGACTTACAAATAAAAAAGTTGTGGCTAAAAATGTAAAATCAGATGATTTTTTTTGGACTTCATTCAGACAATTCAGGAAAATTGGTGTTGGACCACATAGTCCATTTCTTTGCTAATATCCCACTTTAAGGGACTATTTTCAAGCGCTGATTTTGCAACAAACTTGTGTGGGGAGCTTGAGCTATCTACTAAGTGATATCCCTCCCCCGCCCCCACCAATCAATGTTGAGGGTCCCAACGACCGTGGTGATGAAACGGTTCCGAACAACATTGAATGGGGGACTGGGGGGTTGATTTCAACGAAGTCCTCAAAGTGGTTCAACAGTTATTTCCGGAATTGTCTGAGGCTATTGGTAAATGCTCAATATGACAACTGTCTATAGGAAATAACTCGTGTTCTATACATTGCATAATCTTCTAATTTGGAGAGTGACTGACAAGATATGTATATAATTGTTATATACGGTAAAGATAAAGTAAATACGACATTTACATTGTTAGGGACTGGTCATTTTATGCGTGATTATGGCCCGTTTGTATGGTAAATCACTCAATATGACAACTGTCTATAGGGAATAACTCGTCTTCTATACATTGCATAATCTTCTAATTTGGAGAGTGGCAAGATATGTATATAATTGTTATATACGGTAAAGATAAAGTAGATACGACATTTACATTGTTAGGGACTGGTCATTTTATGCGTGATTATGGCCCGTTTGTATGGTAAATCACTCAATATGACAACTGTCTATAGGGAATAACTCGTCTTCTATACATTGCATAATCTTTTAATTTGGAGAGTGGCAAGATATGTATATACTTATTGTATATGGTAAATATAGAGTAAATACGACATGTACATTGTTAGGGACTGGTCATTTCATGCGTGATTATGGCCCATGTATATGGAATGCGCGAGTGTTACATGTAGTCTTACATAGGGTGCAACGGGTGAAATTCATTATTTAAACTAATTATATGACAGTAGTTTATTATGCAACAATCAATTAAAATCCTTTTCGTTATCGCAATGCGTTTCTTTTTTGATAAGGGACCGGTCACAACCGCATTATAGACGCTATGAAGTAATAACTATTGTGTCAATTATTGTAGCGTTGTATTTGCCATTGAAGTCATGGAATGATTGTATTTTCTTTGCATTTACTTAACTTGACGGTTATAATTTATCTTCCGTGTTTAATAAATGCATTAAAAGTACGAAATGCATTGTGACGGACTGGTCATTTTACATGTGGTAGACAGAGAGAAAGAAGGACAAACAACAACCACCGAAAAAAGTTCAAAAATAAAGAAGAACAAAAAACCAAAAGAGAGGAAAAACAAAAACAATATGTGACAAACAGATGAATAAAATAAACCAGTTAATGAGCCACGCGAATAACGAAAATGTTATATTAATACATTATTAAAAACACCAATGGCTCCCGCCATGAGGATTTGAACCCGTGTCTCTGCATATGAATAGGCCAATGCGCTAACCAATTGAGCTAATCGCCCATCTATGCAATACCAAACCAAATCAAGTGTCATATTATCTTCGGCTTTAGAAATTAGCACTGATTCACAATACACCTTTCATAGTAACGCCTTATAGCGTCTTTTTATTCAGAACCATGCCCTCGTACTATCAGAGTATGGTCAACCGTTGCGTTTGTCCATCCATTGAAAAGCATGCACATCGGTCGATTGTCCCCGATAAATAATAGAACTAACTCCTATTATCTATTTAATTTAGACGGACAATCGTGTACACGCGTGCAATTCAATACGGTCAACCGTGTAATGGTTGTCCATCACCGCGTCATTAGAATTCCAAAGACAGGGTTCGGCGAATTACCTACAATGTAATGTTTATACCACTGTGGACGATGCTATTTAATATAATTCTCTTTATTTAGCTTTGGCCTTGTTATTATAGTGTTATAAATGTAATAATTCTGTAATAAATGATTGCCGCGGTATGCTACGCGAGCAATGTCGTGCGCTATGTCCCGGCCGCTTGGAGCGATATGCGCGAGGCGTGCCAATCGATGTGCACGAAGCGCTGCGCGCGAGACGTATAGATTGTTAATCATGATCTGTACACGAACAATGAATGTAATGACTGAACCTATTCATATCTTGCCTGTATTGATATGTAATGAACCGCAATCATGGCAATGTTAGTTACCATCTCATTGTTCATGTTATTTCTTGGTAAAAAAGTCGAGTGCTATGCTCGAAGTTTATGCAAACGCGTAGCGCAAGCTGTAACCAAGGGATACGCATGGGATTGGGTCGAGCGCCACGCACGAACCGTCAAAGTTGTATTTAAATCATATTTTATAATGTTCTCGTGTTTATCGGGGTATCAGATGCTTTTTTTAAATAAATAAGTCAGGCTTCCTTGAATAATAGGAGCAAATATGCAGGTTTAGGTATTTAATACGACCAGTCCCTAATTCTGTACTGTAGACACCTCTTGATTATGGTATATCAGGAGATTCATAGCATCTCTATTTACTGAAAATGTGATCAAAAAAGACTTACAAATAAAAAAGTTGTGGCTAAAAATGTAAAATCAGATGATTTTTTTTGGACTTCATTCAGACAATTCAGGAAAATTGGTGTTGGACCACATAGTCCATTTCTTTGCTAATATCCCACTTTAAGGGACTATTTTCAAGCGCTGATTTTGCAACAAACTTGTGTGGGGAGCTTGAGCTATCACCTAAGTGATATCCCTCCCCCGCCCCCACCAATCAATGTTGAGGGTCCCAACGACCGTGGTGATGAAACGGTTCCGAACAACATTGAATGGGGGACTGGGGGGTTGATTTCAACGAAGTCCTCAAAGTGGTTCAACAGTTATTTCCGGAATTGTCTGAGGCTATTGGTAAATGCTCAATATGACAACTGTCTATAGGAAATAACTCGTGTTCTATACATTGCATAATCTTCTAATTTGGAGAGTGACTGACAAGATATGTATATAATTGTTATATACGGTAAAGATAAAGTAAATACGACATTTACATTGTTAGGGACTGGTCATTTTATGCGTGATTATGGCCCGTTTGTATGGTAAATCACTCAATATGACAACTGTCTATAGGGAATAACTCGTCTTCTATACATTGCATAATCTTCTAATTTGGAGAGTGGCAAGATATGTATATAATTGTTATATACGGTAAAGATAAAGTAGATACGACATTTACATTGTTAGGGACTGGTCATTTTATGCGTGATTATGGCCCGTTTGTATGGTAAATCACTCAATATGACAACTGTCTATAGGGAATAACTCGTCTTCTATACATTGCATAATCTTTTAATTTGGAGAGTGGCAAGATATGTATATACTTATTGTATATGGTAAATATAGAGTAAATACGACATGTACATTGTTAGGGACTGGTCATTTCATGCGTGATTATGGCCCATGTATATGGAATGCGCGAGTGTTACATGTAGTCTTACATAGGGTGCAACGGGTGAAATTCATTATTTAAACTAATTATATGACAGTAGTTTATTATGCAACAATCAATTAAAATCCTTTTCGTTATCGCAATGCGTTTCTTTTTTGATAAGGGACCGGTCACAACCGCATTATAGACGCTATGAAGTAATAACTATTGTGTCAATTATTGTAGCGTTGTATTTGCCATTGAAGTCATGGAATGATTGTATTTTCTTTGCATTTACTTAACTTGACGGTTATAATTTATCTTCCGTGTTTAATAAATGCATTAAAAGTACGAAATGCATTGTGACGGACTGGTCATTTTACATGTGGTAGACAGAGAGAAAGAAGGACAAACAACAACCACCGAAAAAAGTTCAAAAATAAAGAAGAACAAAAAACCAAAAGAGAGGAAAAACAAAAACAATATGTGACAAACAGATGAATAAAATAAACCAGTTAATGAGCCACGCGAATAACGAAAATGTTATATTAATACATTATTAAAAACACCAATGGCTCCCGCCATGAGGATTTGAACCCGTGTCTCTGCATATGAATAGGCCAATGCGCTAACCAATTGAGCTAATCGCCCATCTATGCAATACCAAACCAAATCAAGTGTCATATTATCTTCGGCTTTAGAAATTAGCACTGATTCACAATACACCTTTCATAGTAACGCCTTATAGCGTCTTTTTATTCAGAACCATGCCCTCGTACTATCAGAGTATGGTCAACCGTTGCGTTTGTCCATCCATTGAAAAGCATGCACATCGGTCGATTGTCCCCGATAAATAATAGAACTAACTCCTATTATCTATTTAATTTAGACGGACAATCGTGTACACGCGTGCAATTCAATACGGTCAACCGTGTAATGGTTGTCCATCACCGCGTCATTAGAATTCCAAAGACAGGGTTCGGCGAATTACCTACAATGTAATGTTTATACCACTGTGGACGATGCTATTTAATATAATTCTCTTTATTTAGCTTTGGCCTTGTTATTATAGTGTTATAAATGTAATAATTCTGTAATAAATGATTGCCGCGGTATGCTACGCGAGCAATGTCGTGCGCTATGTCCCGGCCGCTTGGAGCGATATGCGCGAGGCGTGCCAATCGATGTGCACGAAGCGCTGCGCGCGAGACGTATAGATTGTTAATCATGATCTGTACACGAACAATGAATGTAATGACTGAACCTATTCATATCTTGCCTGTATTGATATGTAATGAGCCGCAATCATGGCAATGTTAGTTACCATCTCATTGTTCATGTTATTTCTTGGTAAAAAAGTCGAGTGCTATGCTCGAAGTTTATGCAAACGCGTAGCGCAAGCTGTAACCAAGGGATACGCATGGGATTGGGTCGAGCGCCACGCACGAACCGTCAAAGTTGTATTTAAATCATATTTTATAATGTTCTCGTGTTTATCGGGGTATCAGATGCTTTTTTTAAATAAATAAGTCAGGCTTCCTTGAATAATAGGAGCAAATATGCAGGTTTAGGTATTTAATACGACCAGTCCCTAATTCTGTACTGTAGACACCTCTTGATTATGGTATATCAGGAGATTCATAGCATCTCTATTTACTGAAAATGTGATCAAAAAAGACTTACAAATAAAAAAGTTGTGGCTAAAAATGTAAAATCAGATGATTTTTTTTGGACTTCATTCAGACAATTCAGGAAAATTGGTGTTGGACCACATAGTCCATTTCTTTGCTAATATCCCACTTTAAGGGACTATTTTCAAGCGCTGATTTTGCAACAAACTTGTGTGGGGAGCTTGAGCTATCTACTAAGTGATATCCCTCCCCCGCCCCCACCAATCAATGTTGAGGGTCCCAACGACCGTGGTGATGAAACGGTTCCGAACAACATTGAATGGGGGACTGGGGGGTTGATTTCAACGAAGTCCTCAAAGTGGTTCAACAGTTATTTCCGGAATTGTCTGAGGCTATTGGTAAATGCTCAATATGACAACTGTCTATAGGAAATAACTCGTGTTCTATACATTGCATAATCTTCTAATTTGGAGAGTGACTGACAAGATATGTATATAATTGTTATATACGGTAAAGATAAAGTAAATACGACATTTACATTGTTAGGGACTGGTCATTTTATGCGTGATTATGGCCCGTTTGTATGGTAAATCACTCAATATGACAACTGTCTATAGGGAATAACTCGTCTTCTATACATTGCATAATCTTCTAATTTGGAGAGTGGCAAGATATGTATATAATTGTTATATACGGTAAAGATAAAGTAGATACGACATTTACATTGTTAGGGACTGGTCATTTTATGCGTGATTATGGCCCGTTTGTATGGTAAATCACTCAATATGACAACTGTCTATAGGGAATAACTCGTCTTCTATACATTGCATAATCTTTTAATTTGGAGAGTGGCAAGATATGTATATACTTATTGTATATGGTAAATATAGAGTAAATACGACATGTACATTGTTAGGGACTGGTCATTTCATGCGTGATTATGGCCCATGTATATGGAATGCGCGAGTGTTACATGTAGTCTTACATAGGGTGCAACGGGTGAAATTCATTATTTAAACTAATTATATGACAGTAGTTTATTATGCAACAATCAATTAAAATCCTTTTCGTTATCGCAATGCGTTTCTTTTTTGATAAGGGACCGGTCACAACCGCATTATAGACGCTATGAAGTAATAACTATTGTGTCAATTATTGTAGCGTTGTATTTGCCATTGAAGTCATGGAATGATTGTATTTTCTTTGCATTTACTTAACTTGACGGTTATAATTTATCTTCCGTGTTTAATAAATGCATTAAAAGTACGAAATGCATTGTGACGGACTGGTCATTTTACATGTGGTAGACAGAGAGAAAGAAGGACAAACAACAACCACCGAAAAAAGTTCAAAAATAAAGAAGAACAAAAAACCAAAAGAGAGGAAAAACAAAAACAATATGTGACAAACAGATGAATAAAATAAACCAGTTAATGAGCCACGCGAATAACGAAAATGTTATATTAATACATTATTAAAAACACCAATGGCTCCCGCCATGAGGATTTGAACCCGTGTCTCTGCATATGAATAGGCCAATGCGCTAACCAATTGAGCTAATCGCCCATCTATGCAATACCAAACCAAATCAAGTGTCATATTATCTTCGGCTTTAGAAATTAGCACTGATTCACAATACACCTTTCATAGTAACGCCTTATAGCGTCTTTTTATTCAGAACCATGCCCTCGTACTATCAGAGTATGGTCAACCGTTGCGTTTGTCCATCCATTGAAAAGCATGCACATCGGTCGATTGTCCCCGATAAATAATAGAACTAACTCCTATTATCTATTTAATTTAGACGGACAATCGTGTACACGCGTGCAATTCAATACGGTCAACCGTGTAATGGTTGTCCATCACCGCGTCATTAGAATTCCAAAGACAGGGTTCGGCGAATTACCTACAATGTAATGTTTATACCACTGTGGACGATGCTATTTAATATAATTCTCTTTATTTAGCTTTGGCCTTGTTATTATAGTGTTATAAATGTAATAATTCTGTAATAAATGATTGCCGCGGTATGCTACGCGAGCAATGTCGTGCGCTATGTCCCGGCCGCTTGGAGCGATATGCGCGAGGCGTGCCAATCGATGTGCACGAAGCGCTGCGCGCGAGACGTATAGATTGTTAATCATGATCTGTACACGAACAATGAATGTAATGACTGAACCTATTCATATCTTGCCTGTATTGATATGTAATGAGCCGCAATCATGGCAATGTTAGTTACCATCTCATTGTTCATGTTATTTCTTGGTAAAAAAGTCGAGTGCTATGCTCGAAGTTTATGCAAACGCGTAGCGCAAGCTGTAACCAAGGGATACGCATGGGATTGGGTCGAGCGCCACGCACGAACCGTCAAAGTTGTATTTAAATCATATTTTATAATGTTCTCGTGTTTATCGGGGTATCAGATGCTTTTTTTAAATAAATAAGTCAGGCTTCCTTGAATAATAGGAGCAAATATGCAGGTTTAGGTATTTAATACGACCAGTCCCTAATTCTGTACTGTAGACACCTCTTGATTATGGTATATCAGGAGATTCATAGCATCTCTATTTACTGAAAATGTGATCAAAAAAGACTTACAAATAAAAAAGTTGTGGCTAAAAATGTAAAATCAGATGATTTTTTTTGGACTTCATTCAGACAATTCAGGAAAATTGGTGTTGGACCACATAGTCCATTTCTTTGCTAATATCCCACTTTAAGGGACTATTTTCAAGCGCTGATTTTGCAACAAACTTGTGTGGGGAGCTTGAGCTATCTACTAAGTGATATCCCTCCCCCGCCCCCACCAATCAATGTTGAGGGTCCCAACGACCGTGGTGATGAAACGGTTCCGAACAACATTGAATGGGGGACTGGGGGGTTGATTTCAACGAAGTCCTCAAAGTGGTTCAACAGTTATTTCCGGAATTGTCTGAGGCTATTGGTAAATGCTCAATATGACAACTGTCTATAGGAAATAACTCGTGTTCTATACATTGCATAATCTTCTAATTTGGAGAGTGACTGACAAGATATGTATATAATTGTTATATACGGTAAAGATAAAGTAAATACGACATTTACATTGTTAGGGACTGGTCATTTTATGCGTGATTATGGCCCGTTTGTATGGTAAATCACTCAATATGACAACTGTCTATAGGGAATAACTCGTCTTCTATACATTGCATAATCTTCTAATTTGGAGAGTGGCAAGATATGTATATAATTGTTATATACGGTAAAGATAAAGTAGATACGACATTTACATTGTTAGGGACTGGTCATTTTATGCGTGATTATGGCCCGTTTGTATGGTAAATCACTCAATATGACAACTGTCTATAGGGAATAACTCGTCTTCTATACATTGCATAATCTTTTAATTTGGAGAGTGGCAAGATATGTATATACTTATTGTATATGGTAAATATAGAGTAAATACGACATGTACATTGTTAGGGACTGGTCATTTCATGCGTGATTATGGCCCATGTATATGGAATGCGCGAGTGTTACATGTAGTCTTACATAGGGTGCAACGGGTGAAATTCATTATTTAAACTAATTATATGACAGTAGTTTATTATGCAACAATCAATTAAAATCCTTTTCGTTATCGCAATGCGTTTCTTTTTTGATAAGGGACCGGTCACAACCGCATTATAGACGCTATGAAGTAATAACTATTGTGTCAATTATTGTAGCGTTGTATTTGCCATTGAAGTCATGGAATGATTGTATTTTCTTTGCATTTACTTAACTTGACGGTTATAATTTATCTTCCGTGTTTAATAAATGCATTAAAAGTACGAAATGCATTGTGACGGACTGGTCATTTTACATGTGGTAGACAGAGAGAAAGAAGGACAAACAACAACCACCGAAAAAAGTTCAAAAATAAAGAAGAACAAAAAACCAAAAGAGAGGAAAAACAAAAACAATATGTGACAAACAGATGAATAAAATAAACCAGTTAATGAGCCACGCGAATAACGAAAATGTTATATTAATACATTATTAAAAACACCAATGGCTCCCGCCATGAGGATTTGAACCCGTGTCTCTGCATATGAATAGGCCAATGCGCTAACCAATTGAGCTAATCGCCCATCTATGCAATACCAAACCAAATCAAGTGTCATATTATCTTCGGCTTTAGAAATTAGCACTGATTCACAATACACCTTTCATAGTAACGCCTTATAGCGTCTTTTTATTCAGAACCATGCCCTCGTACTATCAGAGTATGGTCAACCGTTGCGTTTGTCCATCCATTGAAAAGCATGCACATCGGTCGATTGTCCCCGATAAATAATAGAACTAACTCCTATTATCTATTTAATTTAGACGGACAATCGTGTACACGCGTGCAATTCAATACGGTCAACCGTGTAATGGTTGTCCATCACCGCGTCATTAGAATTCCAAAGACAGGGTTCGGCGAATTACCTACAATGTAATGTTTATACCACTGTGGACGATGCTATTTAATATAATTCTCTTTATTTAGCTTTGGCCTTGTTATTATAGTGTTATAAATGTAATAATTCTGTAATAAATGATTGCCGCGGTATGCTACGCGAGCAATGTCGTGCGCTATGTCCCGGCCGCTTGGAGCGATATGCGCGAGGCGTGCCAATCGATGTGCACGAAGCGCTGCGCGCGAGACGTATAGATTGTTAATCATGATCTGTACACGAACAATGAATGTAATGACTGAACCTATTCATATCTTGCCTGTATTGATATGTAATGAGCCGCAATCATGGCAATGTTAGTTACCATCTCATTGTTCATGTTATTTCTTGGTAAAAAAGTCGAGTGCTATGCTCGAAGTTTATGCAAACGCGTAGCGCAAGCTGTAACCAAGGGATACGCATGGGATTGGGTCGAGCGCCACGCACGAACCGTCAAAGTTGTATTTAAATCATATTTTATAATGTTCTCGTGTTTATCGGGGTATCAGATGCTTTTTTTAAATAAATAAGTCAGGCTTCCTTGAATAATAGGAGCAAATATGCAGGTTTAGGTATTTAATACGACCAGTCCCTAATTCTGTACTGTAGACACCTCTTGATTATGGTATATCAGGAGATTCATAGCATCTCTATTTACTGAAAATGTGATCAAAAAAGACTTACAAATAAAAAAGTTGTGGCTAAAAATGTAAAATCAGATGATTTTTTTTGGACTTCATTCAGACAATTCAGGAAAATTGGTGTTGGACCACATAGTCCATTTCTTTGCTAATATCCCACTTTAAGGGACTATTTTCAAGCGCTGATTTTGCAACAAACTTGTGTGGGGAGCTTGAGCTATCTACTAAGTGATATCCCTCCCCCGCCCCCACCAATCAATGTTGAGGGTCCCAACGACCGTGGTGATGAAACGGTTCCGAACAACATTGAATGGGGGACTGGGGGGTTGATTTCAACGAAGTCCTCAAAGTGGTTCAACAGTTATTTCCGGAATTGTCTGAGGCTATTGGTAAATGCTCAATATGACAACTGTCTATAGGAAATAACTCGTGTTCTATACATTGCATAATCTTCTAATTTGGAGAGTGACTGACAAGATATGTATATAATTGTTATATACGGTAAAGATAAAGTAAATACGACATTTACATTGTTAGGGACTGGTCATTTTATGCGTGATTATGGCCCGTTTGTATGGTAAATCACTCAATATGACAACTGTCTATAGGGAATAACTCGTCTTCTATACATTGCATAATCTTCTAATTTGGAGAGTGGCAAGATATGTATATAATTGTTATATACGGTAAAGATAAAGTAGATACGACATTTACATTGTTAGGGACTGGTCATTTTATGCGTGATTATGGCCCGTTTGTATGGTAAATCACTCAATATGACAACTGTCTATAGGGAATAACTCGTCTTCTATACATTGCATAATCTTTTAATTTGGAGAGTGGCAAGATATGTATATACTTATTGTATATGGTAAATATAGAGTAAATACGACATGTACATTGTTAGGGACTGGTCATTTCATGCGTGATTATGGCCCATGTATATGGAATGCGCGAGTGTTACATGTAGTCTTACATAGGGTGCAACGGGTGAAATTCATTATTTAAACTAATTATATGACAGTAGTTTATTATGCAACAATCAATTAAAATCCTTTTCGTTATCGCAATGCGTTTCTTTTTTGATAAGGGACCGGTCACAACCGCATTATAGACGCTATGAAGTAATAACTATTGTGTCAATTATTGTAGCGTTGTATTTGCCATTGAAGTCATGGAATGATTGTATTTTCTTTGCATTTACTTAACTTGACGGTTATAATTTATCTTCCGTGTTTAATAAATGCATTAAAAGTACGAAATGCATTGTGACGGACTGGTCATTTTACATGTGGTAGACAGAGAGAAAGAAGGACAAACAACAACCACCGAAAAAAGTTCAAAAATAAAGAAGAACAAAAAACCAAAAGAGAGGAAAAACAAAAACAATATGTGACAAACAGATGAATAAAATAAACCAGTTAATGAGCCACGCGAATAACGAAAATGTTATATTAATACATTATTAAAAACACCAATGGCTCCCGCCATGAGGATTTGAACCCGTGTCTCTGCATATGAATAGGCCAATGCGCTAACCAATTGAGCTAATCGCCCATCTATGCAATACCAAACCAAATCAAGTGTCATATTATCTTCGGCTTTAGAAATTAGCACTGATTCACAATACACCTTTCATAGTAACGCCTTATAGCGTCTTTTTATTCAGAACCATGCCCTCGTACTATCAGAGTATGGTCAACCGTTGCGTTTGTCCATCCATTGAAAAGCATGCACATCGGTCGATTGTCCCCGATAAATAATAGAACTAACTCCTATTATCTATTTAATTTAGACGGACAATCGTGTACACGCGTGCAATTCAATACGGTCAACCGTGTAATGGTTGTCCATCACCGCGTCATTAGAATTCCAAAGACAGGGTTCGGCGAATTACCTACAATGTAATGTTTATACCACTGTGGACGATGCTATTTAATATAATTCTCTTTATTTAGCTTTGGCCTTGTTATTATAGTGTTATAAATGTAATAATTCTGTAATAAATGATTGCCGCGGTATGCTACGCGAGCAATGTCGTGCGCTATGTCCCGGCCGCTTGGAGCGATATGCGCGAGGCGTGCCAATCGATGTGCACGAAGCGCTGCGCGCGAGACGTATAGATTGTTAATCATGATCTGTACACGAACAATGAATGTAATGACTGAACCTATTCATATCTTGCCTGTATTGATATGTAATGAGCCGCAATCATGGCAATGTTAGTTACCATCTCATTGTTCATGTTATTTCTTGGTAAAAAAGTCGAGTGCTATGCTCGAAGTTTATGCAAACGCGTAGCGCAAGCTGTAACCAAGGGATACGCATGGGATTGGGTCGAGCGCCACGCACGAACCGTCAAAGTTGTATTTAAATCATATTTTATAATGTTCTCGTGTTTATCGGGGTATCAGATGCTTTTTTTAAATAAATAAGTCAGGCTTCCTTGAATAATAGGAGCAAATATGCAGGTTTAGGTATTTAATACGACCAGTCCCTAATTCTGTACTGTAGACACCTCTTGATTATGGTATATCAGGAGATTCATAGCATCTCTATTTACTGAAAATGTGATCAAAAAAGACTTACAAATAAAAAAGTTGTGGCTAAAAATGTAAAATCAGATGATTTTTTTTGGACTTCATTCAGACAATTCAGGAAAATTGGTGTTGGACCACATAGTCCATTTCTTTGCTAATATCCCACTTTAAGGGACTATTTTCAAGCGCTGATTTTGCAACAAACTTGTGTGGGGAGCTTGAGCTATCTACTAAGTGATATCCCTCCCCCGCCCCCACCAATCAATGTTGAGGGTCCCAACGACCGTGGTGATGAAACGGTTCCGAACAACATTGAATGGGGGACTGGGGGGTTGATTTCAACGAAGTCCTCAAAGTGGTTCAACAGTTATTTCCGGAATTGTCTGAGGCTATTGGTAAATGCTCAATATGACAACTGTCTATAGGAAATAACTCGTGTTCTATACATTGCATAATCTTCTAATTTGGAGAGTGACTGACAAGATATGTATATAATTGTTATATACGGTAAAGATAAAGTAAATACGACATTTACATTGTTAGGGACTGGTCATTTTATGCGTGATTATGGCCCGTTTGTATGGTAAATCACTCAATATGACAACTGTCTATAGGGAATAACTCGTCTTCTATACATTGCATAATCTTCTAATTTGGAGAGTGGCAAGATATGTATATAATTGTTATATACGGTAAAGATAAAGTAGATACGACATTTACATTGTTAGGGACTGGTCATTTTATGCGTGATTATGGCCCGTTTGTATGGTAAATCACTCAATATGACAACTGTCTATAGGGAATAACTCGTCTTCTATACATTGCATAATCTTTTAATTTGGAGAGTGGCAAGATATGTATATACTTATTGTATATGGTAAATATAGAGTAAATACGACATGTACATTGTTAGGGACTGGTCATTTCATGCGTGATTATGGCCCATGTATATGGAATGCGCGAGTGTTACATGTAGTCTTACATAGGGTGCAACGGGTGAAATTCATTATTTAAACTAATTATATGACAGTAGTTTATTATGCAACAATCAATTAAAATCCTTTTCGTTATCGCAATGCGTTTCTTTTTTGATAAGGGACCGGTCACAACCGCATTATAGACGCTATGAAGTAATAACTATTGTGTCAATTATTGTAGCGTTGTATTTGCCATTGAAGTCATGGAATGATTGTATTTTCTTTGCATTTACTTAACTTGACGGTTATAATTTATCTTCCGTGTTTAATAAATGCATTAAAAGTACGAAATGCATTGTGACGGACTGGTCATTTTACATGTGGTAGACAGAGAGAAAGAAGGACAAACAACAACCACCGAAAAAAGTTCAAAAATAAAGAAGAACAAAAAACCAAAAGAGAGGAAAAACAAAAACAATATGTGACAAACAGATGAATAAAATAAACCAGTTAATGAGCCACGCGAATAACGAAAATGTTATATTAATACATTATTAAAAACACCAATGGCTCCCGCCATGAGGATTTGAACCCGTGTCTCTGCATATGAATAGGCCAATGCGCTAACCAATTGAGCTAATCGCCCATCTATGCAATACCAAACCAAATCAAGTGTCATATTATCTTCGGCTTTAGAAATTAGCACTGATTCACAATACACCTTTCATAGTAACGCCTTATAGCGTCTTTTTATTCAGAACCATGCCCTCGTACTATCAGAGTATGGTCAACCGTTGCGTTTGTCCATCCATTGAAAAGCATGCACATCGGTCGATTGTCCCCGATAAATAATAGAACTAACTCCTATTATCTATTTAATTTAGACGGACAATCGTGTACACGCGTGCAATTCAATACGGTCAACCGTGTAATGGTTGTCCATCACCGCGTCATTAGAATTCCAAAGACAGGGTTCGGCGAATTACCTACAATGTAATGTTTATACCACTGTGGACGATGCTATTTAATATAATTCTCTTTATTTAGCTTTGGCCTTGTTATTATAGTGTTATAAATGTAATAATTCTGTAATAAATGATTGCCGCGGTATGCTACGCGAGCAATGTCGTGCGCTATGTCCCGGCCGCTTGGAGCGATATGCGCGAGGCGTGCCAATCGATGTGCACGAAGCGCTGCGCGCGAGACGTATAGATTGTTAATCATGATCTGTACACGAACAATGAATGTAATGACTGAACCTATTCATATCTTGCCTGTATTGATATGTAATGAGCCGCAATCATGGCAATGTTAGTTACCATCTCATTGTTCATGTTATTTCTTGGTAAAAAAGTCGAGTGCTATGCTCGAAGTTTATGCAAACGCGTAGCGCAAGCTGTAACCAAGGGATACGCATGGGATTGGGTCGAGCGCCACGCACGAACCGTCAAAGTTGTATTTAAATCATATTTTATAATGTTCTCGTGTTTATCGGGGTATCAGATGCTTTTTTTAAATAAATAAGTCAGGCTTCCTTGAATAATAGGAGCAAATATGCAGGTTTAGGTATTTAATACGACCAGTCCCTAATTCTGTACTGTAGACACCTCTTGATTATGGTATATCAGGAGATTCATAGCATCTCTATTTACTGAAAATGTGATCAAAAAAGACTTACAAATAAAAAAGTTGTGGCTAAAAATGTAAAATCAGATGATTTTTTTTGGACTTCATTCAGACAATTCAGGAAAATTGGTGTTGGACCACATAGTCCATTTCTTTGCTAATATCCCACTTTAAGGGACTATTTTCAAGCGCTGATTTTGCAACAAACTTGTGTGGGGAGCTTGAGCTATCTACTAAGTGATATCCCTCCCCCGCCCCCACCAATCAATGTTGAGGGTCCCAACGACCGTGGTGATGAAACGGTTCCGAACAACATTGAATGGGGGACTGGGGGGTTGATTTCAACGAAGTCCTCAAAGTGGTTCAACAGTTATTTCCGGAATTGTCTGAGGCTATTGGTAAATGCTCAATATGACAACTGTCTATAGGAAATAACTCGTGTTCTATACATTGCATAATCTTCTAATTTGGAGAGTGACTGACAAGATATGTATATAATTGTTATATACGGTAAAGATAAAGTAAATACGACATTTACATTGTTAGGGACTGGTCATTTTATGCGTGATTATGGCCCGTTTGTATGGTAAATCACTCAATATGACAACTGTCTATAGGGAATAACTCGTCTTCTATACATTGCATAATCTTCTAATTTGGAGAGTGGCAAGATATGTATATAATTGTTATATACGGTAAAGATAAAGTAGATACGACATTTACATTGTTAGGGACTGGTCATTTTATGCGTGATTATGGCCCGTTTGTATGGTAAATCACTCAATATGACAACTGTCTATAGGGAATAACTCGTCTTCTATACATTGCATAATCTTTTAATTTGGAGAGTGGCAAGATATGTATATACTTATTGTATATGGTAAATATAGAGTAAATACGACATGTACATTGTTAGGGACTGGTCATTTCATGCGTGATTATGGCCCATGTATATGGAATGCGCGAGTGTTACATGTAGTCTTACATAGGGTGCAACGGGTGAAATTCATTATTTAAACTAATTATATGACAGTAGTTTATTATGCAACAATCAATTAAAATCCTTTTCGTTATCGCAATGCGTTTCTTTTTTGATAAGGGACCGGTCACAACCGCATTATAGACGCTATGAAGTAATAACTATTGTGTCAATTATTGTAGCGTTGTATTTGCCATTGAAGTCATGGAATGATTGTATTTTCTTTGCATTTACTTAACTTGACGGTTATAATTTATCTTCCGTGTTTAATAAATGCATTAAAAGTACGAAATGCATTGTGACGGACTGGTCATTTTACATGTGGTAGACAGAGAGAAAGAAGGACAAACAACAACCACCGAAAAAAGTTCAAAAATAAAGAAGAACAAAAAACCAAAAGAGAGGAAAAACAAAAACAATATGTGACAAACAGATGAATAAAATAAACCAGTTAATGAGCCACGCGAATAACGAAAATGTTATATTAATACATTATTAAAAACACCAATGGCTCCCGCCATGAGGATTTGAACCCGTGTCTCTGCATATGAATAGGCCAATGCGCTAACCAATTGAGCTAATCGCCCATCTATGCAATACCAAACCAAATCAAGTGTCATATTATCTTCGGCTTTAGAAATTAGCACTGATTCACAATACACCTTTCATAGTAACGCCTTATAGCGTCTTTTTATTCAGAACCATGCCCTCGTACTATCAGAGTATGGTCAACCGTTGCGTTTCTCCATCCATTGAAAAGCATGCACATCGGTCGATTGTCCCCGATAAATAATAGAACTAACTCCTATTATCTATTTAATTTAGACGGACAATCGTGTACACGCGTGCAATTCAATACGGTCAACCGTGTAATGGTTGTCCATCACCGCGTCATTAGAATTCCAAAGACAGGGTTCGGCGAATTACCTACAATGTAATGTTTATACCACTGTGGACGATGCTATTTAATATAATTCTCTTTATTTAGCTTTGGCCTTGTTATTATAGTGTTATAAATGTAATAATTCTGTAATAAATGATTGCCGCGGTATGCTACGCGAGCAATGTCGTGCGCTATGTCCCGGCCGCTTGGAGCGATATGCGCGAGGCGTGCCAATCGATGTGCACGAAGCGCTGCGCGCGAGACGTATAGATTGTTAATCATGATCTGTACACGAACAATGAATGTAATGACTGAACCTATTCATATCTTGCCTGTATTGATATGTAATGAGCCGCAATCATGGCAATGTTAGTTACCATCTCATTGTTCATGTTATTTCTTGGTAAAAAAGTCGAGTGCTATGCTCGAAGTTTATGCAAACGCGTAGCGCAAGCTGTAACCAAGGGATACGCATGGGATTGGGTCGAGCGCCACGCACGAACCGTCAAAGTTGTATTTAAATCATATTTTATAATGTTCTCGTGTTTATCGGGGTATCAGATGCTTTTTTTAAATAAATAAGTCAGGCTTCCTTGAATAATAGGAGCAAATATGCAGGTTTAGGTATTTAATACGACCAGTCCCTAATTCTGTACTGTAGACACCTCTTGATTATGGTATATCAGGAGATTCATAGCATCTCTATTTACTGAAAATGTGATCAAAAAAGACTTACAAATAAAAAAGTTGTGGCTAAAAATGTAAAATCAGATGATTTTTTTTGGACTTCATTCAGACATGTCTGAGGCTATTGGTAAATGCTCAATATGACAACTGTCTATAGGAAATAACTCGTGTTCTGTACATTGCATAATCTTCTAATTTGGAGAGTGACAAGATATGTATATTATTGTTATATACGGTAAAGATAAAGTAAATACGACATTTACATTGTTAGGGACTGGTCATTTTATGCGTGATTATGGCCCGTTTGTATGGTAAATCACTCAATATGACAACTGTCTATAGGGAATAACTCGTCTTCTATACATTGCATAATCTTCTAATTTGGAGAGTGGCAAGATATGTATATAATTGTTATATACGGTAAAGATAAAGTAGATACGACATTTACATTGTTAGGGACTGGTCATTTTATGCGTGATTATGGCCCGTTTGTATGGTAAATCACTCAATATGACAACTGTCTATAGGGAATAACTCGTCTTCTATACATTGCATAATCTTTTAATTTGGAGAGTGGCAAGATATGTATATACTTATTGTATATGGTAAATATAGAGTAAATACGACATGTACATTGTTAGGGACTGGTCATTTCATGCGTGATTATGGCCCATGTATATGGAATGCGCGAGTGTTACATGTAGTCTTACATAGGGTGCAACGGGTGAAATTCATTATTTAAACTAATTATATGACAGTAGTTTATTATGCAACAATCAATTAAAATCCTTTTCGTTATCGCAATGCGTTTCTTTTTTGATAAGGGACCGGTCACAACCGCATTATAGACGCTATGAAGTAATAACTATTGTGTCAATTATTGTAGCGTTGTATTTGCCATTGAAGTCATGGAATGATTGTATTTTCTTTGCATTTACTTAACTTGACGGTTATAATTTATCTTCCGTGTTTAATAAATGCATTAAAAGTACGAAATGCATTGTGACGGACTGGTCATTTTACATGTGGTAGACAGAGAGAAAGAAGGACAAACAACAACCACCGAAAAAAGTTCAAAAATAAAGAAGAACAAAAAACCAAAAGAGAGGAAAAACAAAAACAATATGTGACAAACAGATGAATAAAATAAACCAGTTAATGAGCCACGCGAATAACGAAAATGTTATATTAATACATTATTAAAAACACCAATGGCTCCCGCCATGAGGATTTGAACCCGTGTCTCTGCATATGAATAGGCCAATGCGCTAACCAATTGAGCTAATCGCCCATCTATGCAATACCAAACCAAATCAAGTGTCATATTATCTTCGGCTTTAGAAATTAGCACTGATTCACAATACACCTTTCATAGTAACGCCTTATAGCGTCTTTTTATTCAGAACCATGCCCTCGTACTATCAGAGTATGGTCAACCGTTGCGTTTGTCCATCCATTGAAAAGCATGCACATCGGTCGATTGTCCCCGATAAATAATAGAACTAACTCCTATTATCTATTTAATTTAGACGGACAATCGTGTACACGCGTGCAATTCAATACGGTCAACCGTGTAATGGTTGTCCATCACCGCGTCATTAGAATTCCAAAGACAGGGTTCGGCGAATTACCTACAATGTAATGTTTATACCACTGTGGACGATGCTATTTAATATAATTCTCTTTATTTAGCTTTGGCCTTGTTATTATAGTGTTATAAATGTAATAATTCTGTAATAAATGATTGCCGCGGTATGCTACGCGAGCAATGTCGTGCGCTATGTCCCGGCCGCTTGGAGCGATATGCGCGAGGCGTGACAATCGATGTGCACGAAGCGCTGCGCGCGAGACGTATAGATTGTTAATCATGATCTGTACACGAACAATGAATGTAATGACTGAACCTATTCATATCTTGCCTGTATTGATATGTAATGAACCGCAATCATGGCAATGTTAGTTACCATCTCATTGTTCATGTTATTTCTTGGTAAAAAAGTCGAGTGCTATGCTCGAAGTTTATGCAAACGCGTAGCGCAAGCTGTAACCAAGGGATACGCATGGGATTGGGTCGAGCGCCACGCACGAACCGTCAAAGTTGTATTTAAATCATATTTTATAATGTTCTCGTGTTTATCGGGGTATCAGATGCTTTTTTTAAATAAATAAGTCAGGCTTCCTTGAATAATAGGAGCAAATATGCAGGTTTAGGTATTTAATACGACCAGTCCCTAATTCTGTACTGTAGACACCTCTTGATTATGGTATATCAGGAGATTCATAGCATCTCTATTTACTGAAAATGTGATCAAAAAAGACTTACAAATAAAAAAGTTGTGGCTAAAAATGTAAAATCAGATGATTTTTTTTGGACTTCATTCAGACAATTCAGGAAAATTGGTGTTGGACCACATAGTCCATTTCTTTGCTAATATCCCACTTTAAGGGACTATTTTCAAGCGCTGATTTTGCAACAAACTTGTGTGGGGAGCTTGAGCTATCTACTAAGTGATATCCCTCCCCCGCCCCCACCAATCAATGTTGAGGGTCCCAACGACCGTGGTGATGAAACGGTTCCGAACAACATTGAATGGGGGACTGGGGGGTTGATTTCAACGAAGTCCTCAAAGTGGTTCAACAGTTATTTCCGGAATTGTCTGAGGCTATTGGTAAATGCTCAATATGACAACTGTCTATAGGAAATAACTCGTGTTCTATACATTGCATAATCTTCTAATTTGGAGAGTGACAAGATATGTATATAATTGTTATATACGGTAAAGATAAAGTAAATACGACATTTACATTGTTAGGGACTGGTCATTTTATGCGTGATTATGGCCCGTTTGTATGGTAAATCACTCAATATGACAACTGTCTATAGGGAATAACTCGTCTTCTATACATTGCATAATCTTCTAATTTGGAGAGTGGCAAGATATGTATATAATTGTTATATACGGTAAAAATAAAGTAGATACGACATTTACATTGTTAGGGACTGGTCATTTTATGCGTGATTATGGCCCGTTTGTATGGTAAATCACTCAATATGACAACTGTCTATAGGGAATAACTCGTCTTCTATACATTGCATAATCTTTTAATTTGGAGAGTGGCAAGATATGTATATACTTATTGTATATGGTAAATATAGAGTAAATACGACATGTACATTGTTAGGGACTGGTCATTTCATGCGTGATTATGGCCCATGTATATGGAATGCGCGAGTGTTACATGTAGTCTTACATAGGGTGCAACGGGTGAAATTCATTATTTAAACTAATTATATGACAGTAGTTTATTATGCAACAATCAATTAAAATCCTTTTCGTTATCGCAATGCGTTTCTTTTTTGATAAGGGACCGGTCACAACCGCATTATAGACGCTATGAAGTAATAACTATTGTGTCAATTATTGTAGCGTTGTATTTGCCATTGAAGTCATGGAATGATTGTATTTTCTTTGCATTTACTTAACTTGACGGTTATAATTTATCTTCCGTGTTTAATAAATGCATTAAAAGTACGAAATGCATTGTGACGGACTGGTCATTTTACATGTGGTAGACAGAGAGAAAGAAGGACAAACAACAACCACCGAAAAAAGTTCAAAAATAAAGAAGAACAAAAAACCAAAAGAGAGGAAAAACAAAAACAATATGTGACAAACAGATGAATAAAATAAACCAGTTAATGAGCCACGCGAATAACGAAAATGTTATATTAATACATTATTAAAAACACCAATGGCTCCCGCCATGAGGATTTGAACCCGTGTCTCTGCATATGAATAGGCCAATGCGCTAACCAATTGAGCTAATCGCCCATCTATGCAATACCAAACCAAATCAAGTGTCATATTATCTTCGGCTTTAGAAATTAGCACTGATTCACAATACACCTTTCATAGTAACGCCTTATAGCGTCTTTTTATTCAGAACCATGCCCTCGTACTATCAGAGTATGGTCAACCGTTGCGTTTGTCCATCCATTGAAAAGCATGCACATCGGTCGATTGTCCCCGATAAATAATAGAACTAACTCCTATTATCTATTTAATTTAGACGGACAATCGTGTACACGCGTGCAATTCAATACGGTCAACCGTGTAATGGTTGTCCATCACCGCGTCATTAGAATTCCAAAGACAGGGTTCGGCGAATTACCTACAATGTAATGTTTATACCACTGTGGACGATGCTATTTAATATAATTCTCTTTATTTAGCTTTGGCCTTGTTATTATAGTGTTATAAATGTAATAATTCTGTAATAAATGATTGCCGCGGTATGCTACGCGAGCAATGTCGTGCGCTATGTCCCGGCCGCTTGGAGCGATATGCGCGAGGCGTGCCAATCGATGTGCACGAAGCGCTGCGCGCGAGACGTATAGATTGTTAATCATGATCTGTACACGAACAATGAATGTAATGACTGAACCTATTCATATCTTGCCTGTATTGATATGTAATGAACCGCAATCATGGCAATGTTAGTTACCATCTCATTGTTCATGTTATTTCTTGGTAAAAAAGTCGAGTGCTATGCTCGAAGTTTATGCAAACGCGTAGCGCAAGCTGTAACCAAGGGATACGCATGGGATTGGGTCGAGCGCCACGCACGAACCGTCAAAGTTGTATTTAAATCATATTTTATAATGTTCTCGTGTTTATCGGGGTATCAGATGCTTTTTTTAAATAAATAAGTCAGGCTTCCTTGAATAATAGGAGCAAATATGCAGGTTTAGGTATTTAATACGACCAGTCCCTAATTCTGTACTGTAGACACCTCTTGATTATGGTATATCAGGAGATTCATAGCATCTCTATTTACTGAAAATGTGATCAAAAAAGACTTACAAATAAAAAAGTTGTGGCTAAAAATGTAAAATCAGATGATTTTTTTTGGACTTCATTCAGACAATTCAGGAAAATTGGTGTTGGACCACATAGTCCATTTCTTTGCTAATATCCCACTTTAAGGGACTATTTTCAAGTGCTGATTTTGCAACAAACTTGTGTGGGGAGCTTGAGCTATCTACTAAGTGATATCCCTCCCCCGCCCCCACCAATCAATGTTGAGGGTCCCAACGACCGTGGTGATGAAACGGTTCCGAACAACATTGAATGGGGGACTGGGGGGTTGATTTCAACGAAGTCCTCAAAGTGGTTCAACAGTTATTTCCGGAATTGTCTGAGGCTATTGGTAAATGCTCAATATGACAACTGTCTATAGGAAATAACTCGTGTTCTATACATTGCATAATCTTCTAATTTGGAGAGTGACAAGATATGTATATAATTGTTATATACGGTAAAGATAAAGTAAATACGACATTTACATTGTTAGGGACTGGTCATTTTATGCGTGATTATGGCCCGTTTGTATGGTAAATCACTCAATATGACAACTGTCTATAGGGAATAACTCGTCTTCTATACATTGCATAATCTTCTAATTTGGAGAGTGGCAAGATATGTATATAATTGTTATATACGGTAAAAATAAAGTAGATACGACATTTACATTGTTAGGGACTGGTCATTTTATGCGTGATTATGGCCCGTTTGTATGGTAAATCACTCAATATGACAACTGTCTATAGGGAATAACTCGTCTTCTATACATTGCATAATCTTTTAATTTGGAGAGTGGCAAGATATGTATATACTTATTGTATATGGTAAATATAGAGTAAATACGACATGTACATTGTTAGGGACTGGTCATTTCATGCGTGATTATGGCCCATGTATATGGAATGCGCGAGTGTTACATGTAGTCTTACATAGGGTGCAACGGGTGAAATTCATTATTTAAACTAATTATATGACAGTAGTTTATTATGCAACAATCAATTAAAATCCTTTTCGTTATCGCAATGCGTTTCTTTTTTGATAAGGGACCGGTCACAACCGCATTATAGACGCTATGAAGTAATAACTATTGTGTCAATTATTGTAGCGTTGTATTTGCCATTGAAGTCATGGAATGATTGTATTTTCTTTGCATTTACTTAACTTGACGGTTATAATTTATCTTCCGTGTTTAATAAATGCATTAAAAGTACGAAATGCATTGTGACGGACTGGTCATTTTACATGTGGTAGACAGAGAGAAAGAAGGACAAACAACAACCACCGAAAAAAGTTCAAAAATAAAGAAGAACAAAAAACCAAAAGAGAGGAAAAACAAAAACAATATGTGACAAACAGATGAATAAAATAAACCAGTTAATGAGCCACGCGAATAACGAAAATGTTATATTAATACATTATTAAAAACACCAATGGCTCCCGCCATGAGGATTTGAACCCGTGTCTCTGCATATGAATAGGCCAATGCGCTAACCAATTGAGCTAATCGCCCATCTATGCAATACCAAACCAAATCAAGTGTCATATTATCTTCGGCTTTAGAAATTAGCACTGATTCACAATACACCTTTCATAGTAACGCCTTATAGCGTCTTTTTATTCAGAACCATGCCCTCGTACTATCAGAGTATGGTCAACCGTTGCGTTTGTCCATCCATTGAAAAGCATGCACATCGGTCGATTGTCCCCGATAAATAATAGAACTAACTCCTATTATCTATTTAATTTAGACGGACAATCGTGTACACGCGTGCAATTCAATACGGTCAACCGTGTAATGGTTGTCCATCACCGCGTCATTAGAATTCCAAAGACAGGGTTCGGCGAATTACCTACAATGTAATGTTTATACCACTGTGGACGATGCTATTTAATATAATTCTCTTTATTTAGCTTTGGCCTTGTTATTATAGTGTTATAAATGTAATAATTCTGTAATAAATGATTGCCGCGGTATGCTACGCGAGCAATGTCGTGCGCTATGTCCCGGCCGCTTGGAGCGATATGCGCGAGGCGTGCCAATCGATGTGCACGAAGCGCTGCGCGCGAGACGTATAGATTGTTAATCATGATCTGTACACGAACAATGAATGTAATGACTGAACCTATTCATATCTTGCCTGTATTGATATGTAATGAACCGCAATCATGGCAATGTTAGTTACCATCTCATTGTTCATGTTATTTCTTGGTAAAAAAGTCGAGTGCTATGCTCGAAGTTTATGCAAACGCGTAGCGCAAGCTGTAACCAAGGGATACGCATGGGATTGGGTCGAGCGCCACGCACGAACCGTCAAAGTTGTATTTAAATCATATTTTATAATGTTCTCGTGTTTATCGGGGTATCAGATGCTTTTTTTAAATAAATAAGTCAGGCTTCCTTGAATAATAGGAGCAAATATGCAGGTTTAGGTATTTAATACGACCAGTCCCTAATTCTGTACTGTAGACACCTCTTGATTATGGTATATCAGGAGATTCATAGCATCTCTATTTACTGAAAATGTGATCAAAAAAGACTTACAAATAAAAAAGTTGTGGCTAAAAATGTAAAATCAGATGATTTTTTTTGGACTTCATTCAGACAATTCAGGAAAATTGGTGTTGGACCACATAGTCCATTTCTTTGCTAATATCCCACTTTAAGGGACTATTTTCAAGTGCTGATTTTGCAACAAACTTGTGTGGGGAGCTTGAGCTATCTACTAAGTGATATCCCTCCCCCGCCCCCACCAATCAATGTTGAGGGTCCCAACGACCGTGGTGATGAAACGGTTCCGAACAACATTGAATGGGGGACTGGGGGGTTGATTTCAACGAAGTCCTCAAAGTGGTTCAACAGTTATTTCCGGAATTGTCTGAGGCTATTGGTAAATGCTCAATATGACAACTGTCTATAGGAAATAACTCGTGTTCTATACATTGCATAATCTTCTAATTTGGAGAGTGACAAGATATGTATATAATTGTTATATACGGTAAAGATAAAGTAAATACGACATTTACATTGTTAGGGACTGGTCATTTTATGCGTGATTATGGCCCGTTTGTATGGTAAATCACTCAATATGACAACTGTCTATAGGGAATAACTCGTCTTCTATACATTGCATAATCTTCTAATTTGGAGAGTGGCAAGATATGTATATAATTGTTATATACGGTAAAAATAAAGTAGATACGACATTTACATTGTTAGGGACTGGTCATTTTATGCGTGATTATGGCCCGTTTGTATGGTAAATCACTCAATATGACAACTGTCTATAGGGAATAACTCGTCTTCTATACATTGCATAATCTTTTAATTTGGAGAGTGGCAAGATATGTATATACTTATTGTATATGGTAAATATAGAGTAAATACGACATGTACATTGTTAGGGACTGGTCATTTCATGCGTGATTATGGCCCATGTATATGGAATGCGCGAGTGTTACATGTAGTCTTACATAGGGTGCAACGGGTGAAATTCATTATTTAAACTAATTATATGACAGTAGTTTATTATGCAACAATCAATTAAAATCCTTTTCGTTATCGCAATGCGTTTCTTTTTTGATAAGGGACCGGTCACAACCGCATTATAGACGCTATGAAGTAATAACTATTGTGTCAATTATTGTAGCGTTGTATTTGCCATTGAAGTCATGGAATGATTGTATTTTCTTTGCATTTACTTAACTTGACGGTTATAATTTATCTTCCGTGTTTAATAAATGCATTAAAAGTACGAAATGCATTGTGACGGACTGGTCATTTTACATGTGGTAGACAGAGAGAAAGAAGGACAAACAACAACCACCGAAAAAAGTTCAAAAATAAAGAAGAACAAAAAACCAAAAGAGAGGAAAAACAAAAACAATATGTGACAAACAGATGAATAAAATAAACCAGTTAATGAGCCACGCGAATAACGAAAATGTTATATTAATACATTATTAAAAACACCAATGGCTCCCGCCATGAGGATTTGAACCCGTGTCTCTGCATATGAATAGGCCAATGCGCTAACCAATTGAGCTAATCGCCCATCTATGCAATACCAAACCAAATCAAGTGTCATATTATCTTCGGCTTTAGAAATTAGCACTGATTCACAATACACCTTTCATAGTAACGCCTTATAGCGTCTTTTTATTCAGAACCATGCCCTCGTACTATCAGAGTATGGTCAACCGTTGCGTTTGTCCATCCATTGAAAAGCATGCACATCGGTCGATTGTCCCCGATAAATAATAGAACTAACTCCTATTATCTATTTAATTTAGACGGACAATCGTGTACACGCGTGCAATTCAATACGGTCAACCGTGTAATGGTTGTCCATCACCGCGTCATTAGAATTCCAAAGACAGGGTTCGGCGAATTACCTACAATGTAATGTTTATACCACTGTGGACGATGCTATTTAATATAATTCTCTTTATTTAGCTTTGGCCTTGTTATTATAGTGTTATAAATGTAATAATTCTGTAATAAATGATTGCCGCGGTATGCTACGCGAGCAATGTCGTGCGCTATGTCCCGGCCGCTTGGAGCGATATGCGCGAGGCGTGCCAATCGATGTGCACGAAGCGCTGCGCGCGAGACGTATAGATTGTTAATCATGATCTGTACACGAACAATGAATGTAATGACTGAACCTATTCATATCTTGCCTGTATTGATATGTAATGAACCGCAATCATGGCAATGTTAGTTACCATCTCATTGTTCATGTTATTTCTTGGTAAAAAAGTCGAGTGCTATGCTCGAAGTTTATGCAAACGCGTAGCGCAAGCTGTAACCAAGGGATACGCATGGGATTGGGTCGAGCGCCACGCACGAACCGTCAAAGTTGTATTTAAATCATATTTTATAATGTTCTCGTGTTTATCGGGGTATCAGATGCTTTTTTTAAATAAATAAGTCAGGCTTCCTTGAATAATAGGAGCAAATATGCAGGTTTAGGTATTTAATACGACCAGTCCCTAATTCTGTACTGTAGACACCTCTTGATTATGGTATATCAGGAGATTCATAGCATCTCTATTTACTGAAAATGTGATCAAAAAAGACTTACAAATAAAAAAGTTGTGGCTAAAAATGTAAAATCAGATGATTTTTTTTGGACTTCATTCAGACAATTCAGGAAAATTGGTGTTGGACCACATAGTCCATTTCTTTGCTAATATCCCACTTTAAGGGACTATTTTCAAGTGCTGATTTTGCAACAAACTTGTGTGGGGAGCTTGAGCTATCTACTAAGTGATATCCCTCCCCCGCCCCCACCAATCAATGTTGAGGGTCCCAACGACCGTGGTGATGAAACGGTTCCGAACAACATTGAATGGGGGACTGGGGGGTTGATTTCAACGAAGTCCTCAAAGTGGTTCAACAGTTATTTCCGGAATTGTCTGAGGCTATTGGTAAATGCTCAATATGACAACTGTCTATAGGAAATAACTCGTGTTCTATACATTGCATAATCTTCTAATTTGGAGAGTGACAAGATATGTATATAATTGTTATATACGGTAAAGATAAAGTAAATACGACATTTACATTGTTAGGGACTGGTCATTTTATGCGTGATTATGGCCCGTTTGTATGGTAAATCACTCAATATGACAACTGTCTATAGGGAATAACTCGTCTTCTATACATTGCATAATCTTCTAATTTGGAGAGTGGCAAGATATGTATATAATTGTTATATACGGTAAAAATAAAGTAGATACGACATTTACATTGTTAGGGACTGGTCATTTTATGCGTGATTATGGCCCGTTTGTATGGTAAATCACTCAATATGACAACTGTCTATAGGGAATAACTCGTCTTCTATACATTGCATAATCTTTTAATTTGGAGAGTGGCAAGATATGTATATACTTATTGTATATGGTAAATATAGAGTAAATACGACATGTACATTGTTAGGGACTGGTCATTTCATGCGTGATTATGGCCCATGTATATGGAATGCGCGAGTGTTACATGTAGTCTTACATAGGGTGCAACGGGTGAAATTCATTATTTAAACTAATTATATGACAGTAGTTTATTATGCAACAATCAATTAAAATCCTTTTCGTTATCGCAATGCGTTTCTTTTTTGATAAGGGACCGGTCACAACCGCATTATAGACGCTATGAAGTAATAACTATTGTGTCAATTATTGTAGCGTTGTATTTGCCATTGAAGTCATGGAATGATTGTATTTTCTTTGCATTTACTTAACTTGACGGTTATAATTTATCTTCCGTGTTTAATAAATGCATTAAAAGTACGAAATGCATTGTGACGGACTGGTCATTTTACATGTGGTAGACAGAGAGAAAGAAGGACAAACAACAACCACCGAAAAAAGTTCAAAAATAAAGAAGAACAAAAAACCAAAAGAGAGGAAAAACAAAAACAATATGTGACAAACAGATGAATAAAATAAACCAGTTAATGAGCCACGCGAATAACGAAAATGTTATATTAATACATTATTAAAAACACCAATGGCTCCCGCCATGAGGATTTGAACCCGTGTCTCTGCATATGAATAGGCCAATGCGCTAACCAATTGAGCTAATCGCCCATCTATGCAATACCAAACCAAATCAAGTGTCATATTATCTTCGGCTTTAGAAATTAGCACTGATTCACAATACACCTTTCATAGTAACGCCTTATAGCGTCTTTTTATTCAGAACCATGCCCTCGTACTATCAGAGTATGGTCAACCGTTGCGTTTGTCCATCCATTGAAAAGCATGCACATCGGTCGATTGTCCCCGATAAATAATAGAACTAACTCCTATTATCTATTTAATTTAGACGGACAATCGTGTACACGCGTGCAATTCAATACGGTCAACCGTGTAATGGTTGTCCATCACCGCGTCATTAGAATTCCAAAGACAGGGTTCGGCGAATTACCTACAATGTAATGTTTATACCACTGTGGACGATGCTATTTAATATAATTCTCTTTATTTAGCTTTGGCCTTGTTATTATAGTGTTATAAATGTAATAATTCTGTAATAAATGATTGCCGCGGTATGCTACGCGAGCAATGTCGTGCGCTATGTCCCGGCCGCTTGGAGCGATATGCGCGAGGCGTGCCAATCGATGTGCACGAAGCGCTGCGCGCGAGACGTATAGATTGTTAATCATGATCTGTACACGAACAATGAATGTAATGACTGAACCTATTCATATCTTGCCTGTATTGATATGTAATGAACCGCAATCATGGCAATGTTAGTTACCATCTCATTGTTCATGTTATTTCTTGGTAAAAAAGTCGAGTGCTATGCTCGAAGTTTATGCAAACGCGTAGCGCAAGCTGTAACCAAGGGATACGCATGGGATTGGGTCGAGCGCCACGCACGAACCGTCAAAGTTGTATTTAAATCATATTTTATAATGTTCTCGTGTTTATCGGGGTATCAGATGCTTTTTTTAAATAAATAAGTCAGGCTTCCTTGAATAATAGGAGCAAATATGCAGGTTTAGGTATTTAATACGACCAGTCCCTAATTCTGTACTGTAGACACCTCTTGATTATGGTATATCAGGAGATTCATAGCATCTCTATTTACTGAAAATGTGATCAAAAAAGACTTACAAATAAAAAAAGTTGTGGCTAAAAATGTAAAATCAGATGATTTTTTTTGGACTTCATTCAGACAATTCAGGAAAATTGGTGTTGGACCACATAGTCCATTTCTTTGCTAATATCCCACTTTAAGGGACTATTTTCAAGCGCTGATTTTGCAACAAACTTGTGTGGGGAGCTTGAGCTATCTACTAAGTGATATCCCTCCCCCGCCCCCACCAATCAATGTTGAGGGTCCCAACGACCGTGGTGATGAAACGGTTCCGAACAACATTGAATGGGGGACTGGGGGGTTGATTTCAACGAAGTCCTCAAAGTGGTTCAACAGTTATTTCCGGAATTGTCTGAGGCTATTGGTAAATGCTCAATATGACAACTGTCTATAGGAAATAACTCGTGTTCTATACATTGCATAATCTTCTAATTTGGAGAGTGACAAGATATGTATATAATTGTTATATACGGTAAAGATAAAGTAAATACGACATTTACATTGTTAGGGACTGGTCATTTTATGCGTGATTATGGCCCGTTTGTATGGTAAATCACTCAATATGACAACTGTCTATAGGGAATAACTCGTCTTCTATACATTGCATAATCTTCTAATTTGGAGAGTGGCAAGATATGTATATAATTGTTATATACGGTAAAAATAAAGTAGATACGACATTTACATTGTTAGGGACTGGTCATTTTATGCGTGATTATGGCCCGTTTGTATGGTAAATCACTCAATATGACAACTGTCTATAGGGAATAACTCGTCTTCTATACATTGCATAATCTTTTAATTTGGAGAGTGGCAAGATATGTATATACTTATTGTATATGGTAAATATAGAGTAAATACGACATGTACATTGTTAGGGACTGGTCATTTCATGCGTGATTATGGCCCATGTATATGGAATGCGCGAGTGTTACATGTAGTCTTACATAGGGTGCAACGGGTGAAATTCATTATTTAAACTAATTATATGACAGTAGTTTATTATGCAACAATCAATTAAAATCCTTTTCGTTATCGCAATGCGTTTCTTTTTTGATAAGGGACCGGTCACAACCGCATTATAGACGCTATGAAGTAATAACTATTGTGTCAATTATTGTAGCGTTGTATTTGCCATTGAAGTCATGGAATGATTGTATTTTCTTTGCATTTACTTAACTTGACGGTTATAATTTATCTTCCGTGTTTAATAAATGCATTAAAAGTACGAAATGCATTGTGACGGACTGGTCATTTTACATGTGGTAGACAGAGAGAAAGAAGGACAAACAACAACCACCGAAAAAAGTTCAAAAATAAAGAAGAACAAAAAACCAAAAGAGAGGAAAAACAAAAACAATATGTGACAAACAGATGAATAAAATAAACCAGTTAATGAGCCACGCGAATAACGAAAATGTTATATTAATACATTATTAAAAACACCAATGGCTCCCGCCATGAGGATTTGAACCCGTGTCTCTGCATATGAATAGGCCAATGCGCTAACCAATTGAGCTAATCGCCCATCTATGCAATACCAAACCAAATCAAGTGTCATATTATCTTCGGCTTTAGAAATTAGCACTGATTCACAATACACCTTTCATAGTAACGCCTTATAGCGTCTTTTTATTCAGAACCATGCCCTCGTACTATCAGAGTATGGTCAACCGTTGCGTTTGTCCATCCATTGAAAAGCATGCACATCGGTCGATTGTCCCCGATAAATAATAGAACTAACTCCTATTATCTATTTAATTTAGACGGACAATCGTGTACACGCGTGCAATTCAATACGGTCAACCGTGTAATGGTTGTCCATCACCGCGTCATTAGAATTCCAAAGACAGGGTTCGGCGAATTACCTACAATGTAATGTTTATACCACTGTGGACGATGCTATTTAATATAATTCTCTTTATTTAGCTTTGGCCTTGTTATTATAGTGTTATAAATGTAATAATTCTGTAATAAATGATTGCCGCGGTATGCTACGCGAGCAATGTCGTGCGCTATGTCCCGGCCGCTTGGAGCGATATGCGCGAGGCGTGCCAATCGATGTGCACGAAGCGCTGCGCGCGAGACGTATAGATTGTTAATCATGATCTGTACACGAACAATGAATGTAATGACTGAACCTATTCATATCTTGCCTGTATTGATATGTAATGAACCGCAATCATGGCAATGTTAGTTACCATCTCATTGTTCATGTTATTTCTTGGTAAAAAAGTCGAGTGCTATGCTCGAAGTTTATGCAAACGCGTAGCGCAAGCTGTAACCAAGGGATACGCATGGGATTGGGTCGAGCGCCACGCACGAACCGTCAAAGTTGTATTTAAATCATATTTTATAATGTTCTCGTGTTTATCGGGGTATCAGATGCTTTTTTTAAATAAATAAGTCAGGCTTCCTTGAATAATAGGAGCAAATATGCAGGTTTAGGTATTTAATACGACCAGTCCCTAATTCTGTACTGTAGACACCTCTTGATTATGGTATATCAGGAGATTCATAGCATCTCTATTTACTGAAAATGTGATCAAAAAAGACTTACAAATAAAAAAAGTTGTGGCTAAAAATGTAAAATCAGATGATTTTTTTTGGACTTCATTCAGACAATTCAGGAAAATTGGTGTTGGACCACATAGTCCATTTCTTTGCTAATATCCCACTTTAAGGGACTATTTTCAAGCGCTGATTTTGCAACAAACTTGTGTGGGGAGCTTGAGCTATCTACTAAGTGATATCCCTCCCCCGCCCCCACCAATCAATGTTGAGGGTCCCAACGACCGTGGTGATGAAACGGTTCCGAACAACATTGAATGGGGGGACTGGGGGGTTGATTTCAACGAAGTCCTCAAAGTGGTTCAACAGTTATTTCCGGAATTGTAGTTTACAAATATCTATGGTAAGCTACATCTTTGATGTTACAACAAATTACAGTGTATCTAGCTATACAAAGGTTAGTTTGAGTATCATGTGGTGCCAATTATTATTGAGATTTTCAAATGCTTAAACTAGTATTTAAAATCAACGGTGTAGCCCAGCACAAAAGTAGTGCACGAACTGGTTACATAAAAAGTAAAACATACATGTTGTATTGATAAGTTTCTTTTTATACCTTCAGATGCAAACCCATTTCCTGTGTATCCGTCATGACAAGTACATGTAAAACTTCCGTCGGTATTATCACAGACGGCATTAACATTCACCTTCATCTACAAGGGTTAAATGGTGCAGGAAAAGAAAAGTATAACACAAAAGCAAGCATTTTAATGAAACAAAATTGTGTTTATATTGAGATGAAGAAAACGCCTTCATTATTAAAGGTGGGTGACCTAATCACTTTAGTTTCCTCCCATCAACATTGAGATTTTTTTATCAGAAGAAAGTCCATATTTTACAAATCCCTGCAAAATTGTATTTACGATAAACACACTTACGCACCTACAATCTTCGAAAAAAGTCCTTGGAACGTTTTTACACGTTATGGGCGTTATGGGCAGAATTCTCGTTCTGATCTTTGAATGATGTTTATTTTGTAAAGAGCTGAATAGGACATCTTGAACAACAGGTTTCCCTTCCCTACAATACATCGATCACTGTTGGGACACCTTGAACAACTGCTATAGACATTGATATTCCTCATCATTGCACAGGGGAAAGGGGTGTT
>JAYJML010000235.1:0-60381 GCA_035610835.1 Ophiura sarsii | reverse complement strand
AAAACTCACCTATTTAATGTTAATGTTTAATTTCTTTTTGTTTCGTCTTTTGTTACTCATGTTACTGTGTGTTTTGTTTTTGTTTTGTTTTTGTTTGTAATAGCGCATAGGGACTTAATTGTGTTATGCACTCAATAAGTATGGTTTCATTATTATTATTATTATTCAAGGATATTTGGTACTCCCCTCTCCCTCCCCCTACTGAATGACACCCTATTTGACCTCCCCCAGAAAAATTGGGATACCCCTACAAGAAAATGACAGCTCCCTGACAACGGCACTAATTCCCCGTTATTTTCCATGCAAAAGAACTGTCATTCCCAGCTGCTGATGTAGGACATGACACAAACCACGCACCATAATCGAGGTCATCGATTCTCACAAAAACGGCCGAAAAAGTCGACATTCGTCAGAAAAACTGCTCCTCCCACTTCCATTGTAAATTGATGATTATAAGGATTTATGTCAATAAAAACCAACGGGCGACGTGTTTGTTTATTTTATACAGAAAAATCAATACACAAATGACCTAGCTTATCGTGGGACGGTTCTGGCATGCCTTAGAGTTATAACAGGCAATATTTTAATTGAAAACTAAATAAATTCTACTTTTTTTACGCCTATCACATTTTGATGACTACACTCTCAGAACAGGTATTAAATAACCATGGGTTAAAAGAATGTTGATTAAAAAGTATACTACATTGGTTAAAAATGAAGCGTTGGTTAAAAATTACTTTTAATACTGCGTTGGTTAAAGAGCATAAATATAATTAATTTTTAGTTTATTCAACGTTGGTTAAGGCATCATAATTTTAACCAACAATAGGTCATAACAAGATTCCCGCCAAAGAATTTCATTGGCGAGGAAAATATTTTGCGCATATTATTTAGACCACGTTAGAATTTGTACATGTATATGAAATCAATCGTGTTATTTTCCGCCCCTGGTATTTACATTGGGGCGGAAAATGCCACGATTGATTTCATATACAAATTCTGATGTGGTCTAAAAATTGCGGCCGCTGTTTCAAGTTATCGCTTCCCGGCCTCTTGGCTAGGATCTTGTGCCTTGTCCTGTCCCTTGTTGGTCCTGGCCACGGGTTGGCGCCAATATTGAAAGCCATTATCGGGCCAATGAAACATCAATAGTGTTTTCTGGGTTAAAGTTTAGCAAAAAAAATAAAAGTTTAACCAACATTTTTTAACCAACTACTGTTGGTTAAAACATATTAGCCAACAAATGATTAAAAAATTGTAACCAACCACAGGTTAAAGTTTAACCAACCACTGTTGGTCAAAACATATTAACCAACAAATGAATAAATTTTGTAACCAACCACAGGTTAAAGTTTAACCAACAGCTGTTGGTTACAGTTTTAACCAACCAATTGTGTGGTCCAATTGTTTTGATTTTTTGAAAATCTTTTTTATTTTTTGAGTTATAGACCAAAAAGTGCCAAAAAATGTGAATTTTCCCAAAAAATTGTGATTTTCACGATTTTGGCGGTAAAAATTCACATTTTTTGGCACTTTTTGGTCTATAACTCAAAAAATAAAAAAGATTTTCCCAAAACAAAAAAAACGCTCCTGGGGAATGTTATCAGGATCATCATAAAACTAGTATGACAAAATGTAACAAAATATATTTTGAGTTATCTTTTCCAAACCTAAAATGGGTCAAAAAACGTGTTTTTTATAATTTTTTCCAAAATGGTCAATTTCATTATCATGGTTGGATTCATTGAACCCTTTCCTGCAAAAAACTGTATACATTTATAAAGTTTAAATGAATATTAAAGAAGTTACGGCAGTTTTACGGAGGCTGACCTGAGAGTCCACAGCCCCCTTAAGTGAGTAATATGAGGGTCGTGCCTGAGATATGTTAGAGTGATTAACAGATTTGCATATTTATCCAGTTGTTCACAATTAAAGTTGATTTGTACATAAGTTGAAATATTAGTGCTTTTGTCATGTTTTAATCATAACAGGTAGATCACATATTTACCGCTTACTCACGGCCTTCAAGCCTAGATCGCTCGTGTAACCGCAGGTTAGTTTACCCACAACTAGCCGGCTGTTCGCCACAATATCTTAATCAACATATATTTGTGTTTTTGTGTCACCCGGGTTGTGTCACTGACCAATAATGCTTAGCAAGGCCTAGGACAAGGACCGTCAAATTTAACCGATGTTTTTTTATCAGGGTTTCGAAGTGACCCCGAATAGGTTAAAGGTCATTGACGGTACTTAATATAATTAAAATATTTATTCGTTTACCTCGACCCCTCCATTTATAGAATAAAAATGCTTATCCGCTAATTGATTGCAAATGCCAACGAAGGTTAATAAATAATATAATGAACATTGCCCATCCCACACGTATATCACAACAATAATCCTAAATCAAATCTATTCCAACTAACATCAATCCTTAGTTCATGAATTATGAATCACAAACCATCCCTAACTTATGCCTGGGTACCTATTATTTTATTCTATCCAGACCTACCTCCTACCAGAGCTGCTGTAGCTAACGCATAAAACATCACCAGCAAGCCGATAAAACCAACAAAATCAAAAACCGCCATATCCAATTAATAATAACCCGTTTAATCTGGAATTTATAATAATATGCAAACCCCGGTTTTAGCGAAAAGAGAAAAATTTGCGCTCGGCTGAGGGCTCGATCCTCGGACCTCTCGCTATCTAGGACGAAAACCTAACCGCTAGACCATGCGGACCTGTGTTGACAGTTGAAGTTCCAAGAACTCTTATAGGGTAGAACGTGAGCAAATGGGTAAGGGTAACTGGGAGAGGGGCGATGATAGTGAATTATACATAACTGTTAATACAAAAGTGAATTATAAGTGGAAATACCACATTACATAGCCGTCCCAAGACCCGGCCAGTGCATTAAGGAGTTATCATAGTTAACCATACATCAAACCAATCTGCCGCTGAAATAGGTGTGATTGGGAGAATTTTATAATAATCATTTAATACATTATTCATGATGTACGATCCTAATGAACAGTATTATGTACATGTACCGTACGCGTACGCGTACTTTTACGTGTTTTGAAAACACCGAGAATCAAAAACACAGAACAGAAATCACAATAATTTCTGTAGGCCATAATTTTGACATATCTTTTTGGTAAAATTATCTGGTATGATAAAACATTTGTAGCGTTCTATCAACAGTTCTTTACGTGTCATTTCCTGACACATGACAATAAAATAATCTTATCCCTTTCCAACATATCCAAACAATTAAATAAGATTAATTATTCACCGTTAGCTTTACGGCTTTTACTTACGCAGCTTTGTTTTTACTGCTATGACAATTACCGTCATGACTTTACTGTAAAAATGTGTAAGTCGTTACTACGACATTTGACACAATTGATGTGGTCATTTTTATTCACGAACTATTATGAAACACTGTACATAGGAAATTCTAAATTTAAACATAATATTCGTAAGGAAAATTCCGTCACATGATATTTCTCTCAGTGATAGTAAACATTTTCACAACCAAAATGTTGACATAGTTCTAAACGTGACGCTTTCACGTCGTGACATACCCTTGGTCTGATATTTAAATCTTCATAAATTTACAAGTCTTTGTATTTTATGAATCAAACATATTTTGCCCAAAATGGGTCTCATGTCTCATTTCAATTATACACATTAATTACACATACATCTGTACTTACATTGGATCCAAATAATAAATGACTCGCTTAGAGCTGGCAGAATCTACGGGTACTGCCATTGCAACTTTGCAAGCACAGATAAGTTATCTCTCGACTCGTGTAATCCCTTGGGTGACAAAAACCACTTATACCAACATTTGGAATATCATACTCAGTGCTTTAATATGCCTCGTCGCAAAAAAATACAGTATGACCAGTGTGGACCTTTTTATAATGCCATGCACCACTAATTCCCAGTGTTGTAGAACTCGGGACTCGGACTCGGACTCGAGTCCGACTCGAGTCCGACTCGAGTCCTTTTTTTCAAGGACTCGGACTCGGACTCGGTCCCAGTACTCAAAGACTCGGACTCGGACTCGGACTCGGACTCGGACCCCAAGGACTCGAGGACTCGGCTTCGAGTCCTCAACGAGTCCTAATTTACCTGAAGTTTTTTTTGCTGAGGGACTGAATTCTGCAGTCCGCCGCTAGCAAAAAAATAACTTGCCGATATATTGATAAATGAATGAATGATCGAATGAACCAAGACATAAATCGATTCATCCGTTATTTTGCCTGCCGAGGTGCGATACTTTTTGTAATACAATTTTACCATTGGTTGACACAATGACAACTTGACAAGGAGCATCTCAGTCGCATGGAATCAACGCCATACGATTGGGCTCGAATTCACACCTATTTAGTGTATGCGGGTGCGCCCAATATCACCCAGCAAGTAGCGCTCCCGTGCAACGCACATTCAGCAGAGGGGTTGATCATGCGTTCACATCGCGCCAGATTGTCCCCCAAAATGGTGCAGATAGATGCTGATGTTCAAGTGCAATGAGCATCTTCTTTAAATTCAACATATAACATTAGGCCAACTCAAAACTGCTTTTGATGATTGATGAGGTCAAAACTCAGGTGTTGTCAAGCAATGAAATTCAATTTTCTTCCCTGTTTCATCTTCATAGCCTTATTTTACTGACATGCTTATTTCAATGTAAGTACTCCCAGTTCCAAAGATATCGTCAATTTAGTATAGCGCTAAAAACAGTGAAATACAAAGAATATTAAATTGTATCCTGGCTTTTATCAGAATTATTAGCCTTTAGCAATAATTTACTTCTTTAGCTTGATCTGTTGTTGTTCGTCCATCGCAAAGCAAAGAATGACAATGACAACAAAGATTAGTTAGTTGAATTTGATCTATAAGTCCGAAGATGACTAACAAGACCAATCCGGGCAAGGAAGCATCTCTCACATGTGTGACACTTGTGATCAGTATCTGGCGTTGTGACACTTGCTGCTCTCGTCTTGCGGACCTCACGTTTTCCTTCTACACTCTTTCTAATTTAAGTAATTTTCATGCAAATAATTGCAGATAAGCAGTTTGTGAATAAAAGAACAACCACAGAGACAACACAAGCCTTATAAGTTAGTTACTGAACTGACTGTGATTATACTTTAATTAGTAATTACAAGTAAACAGTATAGAACTGAAATTCTGATTAATAAAACGTTAATATAGTATTGGTGAACTGCGTCTTGAATTTGATACATACCCAGATAGCAAGACTACGTTGGGCCAACGTCGGCACTGGTCAGATCAACATTGAGTTTTAACAGGATTTTGTGTAGGTAATTGGTTGGCAAATCAACGTCAAAATGACGTTGGCAATTGGTCGGTAGGCGACGGTTGGCCCAACCACATTAAAAAACACCAATGATAAGAGATTTAAGCCTATTCATATAATTAAATAACATGTTTATAAAAGTTACCGTTCACAACCGAGAGGAAGTGATGTAGCTTTGCTGCATCGCCCAGAATATCAATTATTTGCCTACCCCGTGTTATAGATCTCGAATCCATGTTCTAGAAACACTTTTAAAAGCAGATCAATTATATACCAACACTCTTTTGTAGTCAAGTTGTGTCAACGTTGGCTTGCCGGACCAAATTACGTTGGCCCAACGTCATTTGTTGACGTTGGCCCAACGTAAGTGCATATGTTGGCCCAACGTAGTATTGCTATCTGTGTAAGGACTCGGACTCGGACTCGGACTCGGACTCGGACTCGGACTCGGACTCGGACTCGGACTCGGACTCGGACTCGGACTCGGACTCGGACTCGGACTCGGACTCGGACTCGGACTCGGACTCGGACTCGGACTCGGACTCGGACATAAAAATTGGCAAAGACTCGGACTCGGACTCGAGTCCTTTCCTCAAGGACTCGGACTCGGACTCGGATGATGAGGACTCGACTCCAACACTGCAGTAATTCCTCATTATGAGGAGACGCCAGACCTACACGTCTGTCTCTATAGATGTTATTCGCGCACGTTGGCCACATTTGTTCGCGCGTAAACACAGGTGGTGTTTCTAAGCCCAATACAATAGGTCGCGCTATTGTACCAATGAAAATGTCACCCACTAGTAAATAATGCACAAAAGTTTGACATATAGTTATGCACATCTATGACATACTATTTGCGGACTATTTTACATCTGCATTTTAAGTTATTTGAATCCGACCATGACAAGAACCTACATTTATCCCCCTCCCTTTTTTAAGGATATCTGGTACTCCCCTCCCCGTCCCATACCGAATGACCCCCCTAGCCCCTATTTGACCTCCCATGATATTTGGGACACCCCTTGGGGCAAAATGTATCAATGCGGTCTTTAATTGACCTTTGACCTTTGAAATGCAAAAACAACGATAGTTTGGTGGATACCGCCCATCACCATCGTACGAACTTCGTTTATCATTTTCTGCTACAAAAGTATTTGCGAAATATAGTATTTCTTTGCTTTTATACCAGAAATATGCGATGCAAAAAAATGGCTTCTTTTGATGGCTCATCGTCCCCACCGTGAAAATTATGGGGACATGCCCCCTCCCCCGCTTGCACTGTCTATGCTCGTTACGCTTCCTCACTAATTTTCTTCCTTTCATTACTTTGTTGCCAATGGGAGGGGGCATGGCCTGCTGGGGCCACCTGGTAACGCCACTGGTGGTGGGTGACTGCTGTTGGCGGGGATTGAGGGCAGAGACGTTGGGTTATAACTTGCCTGGATGGCCATACTCTCCTTGCTATCAATATTTGTTATAAAACACTGACATAATTCCGAGACGTAAAGATAAGTGAGGACATTAATAAAAGCTCCCTCTCTCTTTCCCTCCTCCCCCTCCCCTCCCTTCCTCCTCCCCTCTCCCCATCTCCCCCTCTCCCCTCCTCCTCTCCTTCCCTCTCTCCTCTCCCTTCTCCCCTCCTTTTCCCCCTCTGGGGACCCGGGGGCTTGAGCCCTAAAGCCTCCCCTGGGCACGCGCCTGACATTGGCGTGTGCAGGATGGTGTTGACCGGGGGGCTTACCATGGCTATACAGGGGCTGATGTACAGGGTGTATCCAAAAAATTAGGATACTTTTTGATGATGGTTTAAATCCTTGTTAAATCACTGAAGCATGACCAATTTTTATTTCAATGTAAAGTACAACCGATAAAGATAAAATCCTGAAAAGATGAGAAAATTCCATCATTAATTAAGGAAATTGTGACCTATTAGGCAAGGCAATCTATTTTGTAGTATGTACAATGGTCATTCACACAGTAAGAGTTACATGAACGCGCACACTATGTATGCCAATTCTACTTCTTATCATGCTAATGAACCATCTACAGTGGGTTCGAGAACTTTTCTAATTTGCACAGAATATGCATGCATCTGATTTGTGGCAGAATTATATGGATTACCAATCTAGTCTTTGCTATTGACTGGTAGATTATTTTCTATTTAATTATTGTAACGTATTGAAACGTAAACCATGTTATTTACTGGTCTTTACATGTAAATCCCATTGTACAAACCAGTAAATGACATGGTTTACACAAAGTATGCTACTTTTCTTATTTTTCATCTGATTGATCTCATATTATCAGAATATCATAATAATTAATTAGGCTTTACATTGAGACTAAATTGGTCATGGTCCAATGGTTATAGCAAGTATTACACCGTTATGAAAAAGTGTCCTGATTTGTTTGATACACCCTGTATAACAATCCACTCTCAAGGGGAAAATGACCCGTAACTAGGATTATAGCTCGACGAATCATACTCATAGCCAATTATATAATAGGTTTATATAATAGGTCCTCAAGAAAGTGTTTAGACTGGAAAACATCTGAAGTATTTTAAATTCAGTTTTGTTAGTAAATTTGTCTGAGGCCTAACCATTTTCGCGGCTATTTTTCAATGATGACACGTGACAATCGGTCAAGCAACCCTTAGCGCGGATTCAGGTTGACAAAGACACACTTATTCTTGGAAATTGGCGATTTTGATACCCTCAAGGGGGCACACTACTAAATAGAGGCTCATTAGGATATGTACAAAACTAGTGAAACGTTTTCGAGATATGATGCCGTTATTTTTAAAGTCTTCTTCACAATTCTTATCAGGAATTCGCGTCAAAGAAAGCCAGCAACTATTAGAGTTAGCGCATTTCTCTGATGCACTGAAACATGATCACATCACACCGCTCATCAAGAAACCTAAATTGGATCGTGAAATTCTAAAACACTACTGGCCTGTTGCTAATCTTAAGTTTCTTGCAAAAACTGTTTGAGCGTGCATGTACCACCCAAATTCAAGGTTATTTATCGGAGAACAACCTATATGGTTGCTGACAAGGGTCATGAAGTCATTCTCATTCTATTGGACTACTCGGCTGCTTTTGACACCATAAATCACCAAATACTGTTAGAGCGTTTCTCAAATGAATATGGATTCACAGGTTCTGCACTTTCATGGATTAAATCGTATTTCACCAACCGTTTACAATCTGTCGTTATAAATGGTCGCGAGTCATCGGTTCATGTTCCGCAAGAGGGTGTTCCTCAGGGGTCAGTACTTGGCCCTTTAGGCTTCGCAATGTATTCATCTCCATTAGAAGATATCATCGATTCTCATGGCATCTCCAAAATGACTTATGCTGATGACACTCAGATATATATTAAATGATGACAAGACAGAAGTTCTTCATATTACATCCCGCTTTAGGAACAATTCTACGATTTCATCAGTAAAAATCAATGATTCTCACATTGAGCCAGCTTCCAATGCCCGCAACCTTGGCATTATCCTTCAAAATGATCTTATGATGGATGTTCATGTCAACAACATATGTCGAGCGGCTTCTCATGCCCTTTATAAGATAGGTCAAATCCGGCGTTATCTCGATCAGCCAACAACTGAAAGACTTATTGATGATTTTGTGACTTGCCGACTTGATAACTGCAATAGTTTATTATATGCCCTCCCTGATACGCAAATCTCAAAACTTCAACGGATTCAAAACTCAGTTGCTCGACTTGTTACTCTGTCTAAGATTCGCTGTCACATTTCTCCTGTCCTTCGTGACTTACATTTGTTACCAATCAGATCTCGCATTATCTACAAGATTCTTCTGATAACATTTAAATGTACTCGAGCTCTAGCCCCTATGTATCTGCAAGATCTTATTCAACAATACGAGCCCACTCGCAATCTTCGTTCTGGCTCAAAATATCTTCTTGCGCATGTTTCTTCACCTTCTACTTCATATGGTCGCAGTTCTTTTCAAGATGCTTCTGCTGAACTTGGGAACAATTTACCATATCATGTTAAATCCGCCAAAACTCTTGAACAGTTCAAATCATTGCTAAAAACTTACCTATTTAATGTTAATGATTAATTTTTTGTTTCGTCTTTTGTTCTCATGTTACTGTATGTTTTTGTTTTTTGTTTGTGATAGCGCATAGACACTTAATTGTGTTATGCGCGCAATAAGTATGGTTTTATTATTATATTATTATTATTATTATCTCTATTTTTGTATTCAGATACACCGGATAGCAATCCAGTCCCGGATATACGTGGTGGTAAACGTACTCAAGTCGATGGTAGGTATCGTGTTTGTGTTTCAACCCTACCCTCCACGCGAGGGGTTTATCGTTGTTGCGTGTCCTGTAAGGCTGCGCATGTCGAAAAGAAAGTGAGGTATAAAAACGGCTCTTCACCTTGCCACGTTCACAAATGGTTTATAGCACTCAATGTTTACGCCCTCGCGCGGACGGAAGGCCCCTAATGATGGATAAAATCTGTAATCATCAATATTCACTAATATCCAGATCTACTGTCTGTGGTGATGAAGAACATCTAGTTTATAATCCATGAGAACGCCCGTTGCGCTTTTGGCATCTAATGTGCACCCCTGATAAGGGGAATTTCCAAAACAAAACGTAATACGACGACTATTGACGATGCAACTATTTCCAAATGTTGGAAAATTAACATCAAATACTTCTAGCTATTTTGTTCTTCTTTCAAATCTTGTTATTTTGTATTTATTTTGTTCCCATCTTACTGCCGAGCATGTCATATCTGGTAACGGCCACTTAAACGATAACTGGCCTCCAGACAGCCTGTTATCTTTCAAGTGGAAACATAACAGGCTGTTCCATGATGTATGATGGAAGAAATGGTGGTCAGTGGTCAATCTAGAAACACCAAAGGTTAAAGTTCCGAATGAGTGGCCAGTTACCAGATAAAACATACTCAACAGTTAGATGGGAACAAAAGAAATGCAAAGTACTAAATTTGGAAAGAAAAGTGCTAGACGTATTACAAGTGATAGGTATTGCTAAGTACATAAAATGTATTGAAAATGTGACTTTGAAAAGTGACTAACTTTCTGTAAATGGTGCTAATCATGGTTTTTCTTTGTTTTTAGGTGTTATGTGTGATATCAAAATGTGCCAAGAAGATTTATCCAAATGTCTATCAAGCCTGTTTGGAAAAATAATAATCGAAAGTTACTTAAAGGACCTATAAACAAAGTGTATGACTTTCTTTTGTTGAGCACTTTATATATCACTTGCAGAAAGAGTCAGCTGGATAAAAAACTGAAGTATACATTTTCCAAATACCAGTGCAAACAATGGTCTGTAGCCACGGGCCAAAAGAATGAAACAACTATTTGAGCGCGCCAGACCGGGGAAGCATGCCCCACCAGCACCTTATTTTGTAGTATACGAGGCTTATAGGGTTAACACATTACACACAACTTTCTGGCTTCTACAGTATAACAGCTTTTATGGAACACATGTGAGTGAATGCAAACATTTAACAGAGTTCTCCAAACTTACATTTAAATATTACAGTTATAGATGAAGAGGATGGTGTGGCTTCAGGCGGTGCCTCAGCAACAACAGAGGAGGGAAATGCACAATCCATGCATCCCTCTAAGTCTTTTATACGAATTAAAGGGGATAAGAACATTGCAGTTATTGGAGACAACACAACTATCAACTTTTATCTCGGAGAAAGTGATGGTAAGTTAATCCTCACGAGCCACACATAATTTAGGTATACAACCATGAAGTGTGCTGACTCTTAAAGGAAGTACTCAGTATTAGCAGAAATATCATACAAATTACTGCAGAATTGGTTTTTCGTTCAAAAACCTCGATGTTTCCCAATTTGTTTACTAGATTTAGGAACAAATTAAGAGTCATGTGACATCATTGTACAGTATTTCATGTCTTTTCCACCGAAATGTGAAAATGCATGTATTGGTGCGCATTTGAAAAAAAGTTCGACACTATTCAATATTTTGTGTGAACAAAACAAGCAAGTTGGTAACAAATGTGGGTGCAGGTGGCCACATTCTGCTTTTTCTGCTGCACAATTCTTTGCTTAAAAATAAATTTTGATACCCATAGATCATTTTCACAAATAATGGGGGCAACATTGTTTTGAAAAAAATGATGTCTAGGATTTTGGCTATTGGAATATCCATGAATTGTCGTCAACTTGATGTACGAAAAATGATAGAATATGTTTAATAAAGCTATCATTTCTTACAGGTAATTATTGTATGTTTTGGATTTTATCATATTTTTAAAATGTTAGATATGCACAGAATCTGAAGTTTACACAAATCTGAAATAGCACTAGTTTTTAAAACAATTTGAAGTTCAAACATGGCAATTCTTAACACAAGAACTTTTAATTAGGCAATAGGTTCCACCCAAGAATTGACGGATCCACCACCCATTGACTTGGCACATGACTTGATGACTTGCCACATATGTTGACTTTCAGCCCCCATTTGGCTATGTTTTAAAACGAAAACATTTGATTTTACAAAATCTGAAAAAGCACTTGTTTTTATAACAACTTGAAGTTTAAAGTTTGATTTTTTAACACTTTCAAAAGTCACAGTTTCGGCTTCTAGTTCCGCCCAGTAAATTATCCAAGGAATAATACCAAGCCTAGCGTCTTGGGCGACGCTTGAAAGAGCGATGGTAGTGTAGCAAGTACGGCAATAAACAGGAAATGCACAGGTGGTGCGAAATAAATCTGAGAATTGGTGTCCGAGGGGGAAGATTTATTACCCGGGATAAGCTTGCAAATCGAGGGTTAGAATAGTATCAAATGTTTAAGGGGATGGAATGAAATAAATGGAATCTCTAGTTCAAACCAAACTAATTAAATACTGTGACATAGAGTTAAAACATGGCTGCCATCTTTTGAAATAAAGATAGCAATTATTATATAAAGATTGGTATCAAAATAATTCTACACGTATCCAAATATGTTTTCAGTTGTATACTGCGATTATTTCACTTTCTTATCTGTCTATTATTCAATATTACATACATTTCGTTGATTGACTGCTGTTTAAGTACGTCAGAGGGTATATTCTTTGAAACATTCCTTGTATGTAACGCACAACCTATAGCCCAATGCCTCAATCCCAATTCCATGGCATTTGCATCTCTTGTATCCGCAACCATGGAGAGCGATGGTGATCGTTTCTCAGTGGATTTGTCTTCTAGGAAGATCATTTAGCGAAAGTGTAGGCGGAATCCATGAGGGCAAAATAACAAAATGACCGCCATAAAGGGGTACAAAATTCAAATTGCTTCAATTAAGCTAAACAACATACCAATTCGTCTGAGCGCAAGGATTTCGAAAATGGCATTTTTGTGTTTACCGTCGGGCGCCCTCGCACAATGATTTGGGGTCAATTATAAGACGCAGCTGAGCTAGCATGCTGCTATACATTTAGCTCCTCTAATCAATCTATATATGTTTTATTTCAGTGGCACGGAAAAAAGCAAAACAGACAGACGATATAACAGGTAAAATGCAACGTAAATTAATCATTTTATAAAACACAATAATATTCCGAATTGGTTTGATGCAACAAATCCAAAATGGCGCCCGAAAATATGGAAATATACATATTTGTATCTATTAACCCTAACCCTAGAACGTGGTGATGGAACGAAGAACAGGTGGAGGGGGTTAAATAAAAAATGGGAAAAATTATGTCCGCCGGCCCCGGGAATTGAACCCGGGTCGGCCGCGTGACAGGCGAGATATACTACCACTCAGCCACGGGGAGAGGGCTTCACAGGCTAAAAAAATCGGAGACCATATATACCCGTAGTTTAGTGCTACAGGTCAGAAGACTGGTCCAAAAAAATGTTTAACTTCTAATAATGTTGAAAAATGCACCAATTCTAATTAAACGGGACAAAACTTAAGTTTTACTTAATGACCCACAAACTATATATTGTTGGAAAGCTTATGATTCAAGGTTTTTCATTTTTGCAAAAAATAATCAAATTATACAGGGTGTGTAACATTTTTACAGGGTGGAACATAAAAAAGCTGTTCGTTTTTGCTCCTCACAAAATATTTTGATAGTTTGTACAATTAGGGTTTAGCTGAAGATAGTCACCAAAATCAGAACAACCGCAGAAGGTGCTAACAAATTTGCTAAGAATCACCTGCCCAAAATGTACACAGGAAAAGTACAGGGTGTCTAAAATTATGATGAAATAATGCATAAAATGAAGGTTTGTATATAATATTCTATGAAATTTAGTTAGCATGGACTATTTAATTTAAAGGAAAATGGTTATCAAAATGATCTACATGAAAGATCGAATATCATTAAAATTCCTTTTATTTTGAATACAGGGTGGTCCAAAATAAGTCTAAATAGCAAATTTTTCATAAATCTATGAACAATTCTGTGAAGAAACACTTCTGGCTTTTTTAGTTAAATGTTTTACTACCCAGGGTAGAAAAGGACCGAAAAGTCACACAAATGAAACATTCCTGCCTTTTCCTCCATATTGTCCTATGGTTGTATTTTGTTTGTTATCGGTTTGCTTTGTTTGAATTTTGTTAATGTTTTGTAAATGTTATTATATGGAAATAAATGATTGATTGATTGATTGAGGTTTGTGTGAGACGTAGTAGGGTTAGGGTTATTACATGTAGTTTAGCAGACGTATGTTACTTTTTGCGTGTAAATAATGTATTACCTACAATATGTAAAATGTGTAAGGCTAGGATTTTGGCAATACAGATCATTTTATAGAGATAATCTTCTATCAAATTTATTGCAGATGGGTGGGGCATTTATTTGAAGTAATATTATATTTTATTATTGTTTGAGTGTAAATAGTGGTAATAAGAAGTGTATTACCTGCGGTAAGTAGAATGTTATCTATGTCTTGTACGGCTAGAATTTCGGTGTTGGTAGTATATGGAATGGTGTTGCAGATAGTCTTCTGCCATAGCTGATTTGTGGGCAAGCCACAACTTCTTTGGGTCTGAAGGATTGCAGTGTGTACATATAGCTTAAAAATAAGTCTCGTAATTGCCGAGGCATGCGGAAAGATGATCCTTCAGTAAGCATTCATTGTCATCAGCTAGCAGATGTCTTTGTCGGCATGCTTCTTCAAAGGAGCTTACAAGATGTCTGTTGACCTCTCTGAGACTATCAAAGCGGGTTGCTCCAGGTGCATGAAGAAGTAGTAGACGAAGACAAAAACCTTCCTTATCTTTTGGACTGTCGACTGAGTACATTCTAGCAATAACTTTGTGGCCTCCTTTTTGCGAGGTTTCCATAGCTTTGTGGGTTGGTCGAAATGGTTGTATTGAAAAGATGCCCGTTCTAATGCAGGTTCCGCTTGACCTGGCAGAAAATATACCGATAAATGGCTAGTCTCATGATAGTGTGCGATTGGTAATGCATACGATATTCTGAAAGGCGCCAAAAGCTTTCGGGTGCACTGACGTACCTGTTTTAAAAAAAGAAAATGTTGGTAATAATATAGTTAAGGACTTATGTTCAAATGTAAAAACTGGCTTGAATTTGGTTTCATGGAATGGTTATAGGCAAGATGAGTATAGATGCAGGTCGGTAGTTGTAGGGTGGTCTGATATATAGTGAAGTGGGTAGTAATACTGTAAACATTGTTACCTGACATCAAGGGAGGTGGACATTTCATCGTAGTTGAGTGCATCATTTGGCCCTTGAACCTGGATATTGGCGCAATCGTAACCTTTGTACACATACTTGAAGATGTATTTCACACTCTTTACTGACATGCAAGTCTCAAGGTTGACGTTGGACTTGTATTTGGAACAATTCATTTATTATAACAGAAAACAAATCATATACGAGAAGAAGTTAATAGTTTATGTAATAAACTTTGGAATCAAAGGCTATATTGATATTGAAATTGTGAAGAAAGTTTGTTGAATATTTGATTTATGATTACGTGTATGGACGGTGTGTAGGAGTCGGGGTGTAGATGCGTATGTGCAAGAACCAGAGAAGACAGGAATCAATAGAGACTTTCTGTTTGTTTTCATGAAATAATTGGTTTTGTATGATATAAAGTTATTAGAAAAACCTGTTACCTACTTGTATATTCCTGAAGGTCATGGTTCTGCCATTGTCACGACGTCGATAAAGTAAAGTGAATAACCATCAACGCACATACTTGTGTGCTCAGCAAAGTTTTGTTGGAAAATCCTTTGAGCAAGCACCAACCTGCATACATACAGATTGTGGATTCAATAATCCCCAGGGACCAGGTACCATTGTAGACTTCACTATTTCAAAGAGATCGGGGTCAGCATCCCTATCAGGAATTTCAGCTGATATTAGACTGTCGATGTCATTTGGTAATTCTCTTAGTTAACTTTCTTGATATAGGATGATAAGCATGACAATGTGACAAGCCTCTGTTTTGGAACTCGAGGGTAAGGTGATCTGGTGATAGAGGGGTGAGGTGAACTTGGCCATTGTGGCAACAGTTAAGCTGCTCGACAGGAAAACGTAGAGCACCACAATGAATGCAGAATATGTTCATACGACCATAATATATACAGGGTTCACAGCTTGATCACTGTGGATTCGGCCCGGAAATGAGGGTTGAGGTTGAGGTTGCAGACGTGGAACTGTTTGACGTAGGTTGTGTCTGAGATGTGCCTCCTGCTTTCGCTTGGTAGGCGTGTCGATAAAGGGTGTTCCTCTTTTTAGCTTCGGCATCTGTAACAAAAAAAAACCAAACCAATTTATACAAAATGATTGGTTTTGGATATTATTAAATTGTTAAGGTAGCAGCGATCTATACGCCAAAACATCGAAGTATAAAACAATTATCATTTTTGCAGGGTTTTTTTTATTAGACTTTCTGTAAAATCAAACCATAGCTCTGTCTGACAATGCACTATACTCTCTATTCTATGGCAAAATATAAAAATACGTTTCCAAATTAAAAATATATTCTATCTATCTATCTAGCCTATTTCACTTCACTGCAGAAGGAAGGTATCTTCATCAATTTTCCATCTCACTCTGTCCTGAGCTGTCATTTTCCAAGTAACGTTGCCATACTCTTTGATGTCGTCTTCAGCAACATATTCAAGGACCAAACCATGACAAAGGACACACGTTGGATCTTTTGATTTCACGTAAATGTGAAAACATTGTGCTTGAAACAACAGTCCTAACTGGTCTTCCATCTGATCACAACTCAATAATAGGCAAGCTTGACCTTGCACGTCCTAGACCATTGAAAAAACATGTTGTTTACCCAAAGTTGCGCGATATGGATGTCGATCAGTTAAAGAAAGACATTTCAACGTCCCTTTCTTCTGATACTTCTGATGTTTCTACTCTTGTTGATAAGTACAATACCGTTCTGCGTGAGTTGTTAATTAAACATGCTCCCAAAAGACTAAAATAGTGACTGTGCGACCAAAAGTTCCTTGGTATACAGACAAGATTAGCGATATTAAAAAACATTAAAAACGTTTGGAGCGGAAAATGAACAAAAGCCGTCTTGAGGTATACAAACAGAGCTACAAAGAGGAATGCAAGATATACAATGACGCACTTCAGCAGTCTAAGTGTGATTATTATCGCAATGAAGTTGCTGAATGCGACACTAAGCAGCTTTTCCGCCTGGTAAAGAAACTTTGCTCGTCTGACTCTGCCGCAACTTTGCCAGATCGCTCTTCTCCAAAAGAACTCGCAAACCAATTTGGCTCTTTCTTTAACAGCAAGATACAAAAGATACGCGACAAACTTGACAACATTCAGCTTCCTCGGCCAAGTGTGGATACGCCTGAGCTCTGCAACAGTAGTTTCACCGAATTTCAATCTGTGACCCAAGAAACTGTGCGCAAAATAATCTGTGAGAGTGCAATCAAGTCATGTAACTTAGATCCCATACCGACGTGGTTGCTCAAGGCTTCTCTTGACGTACTGTTGCCTTTCATCACCAACATTGTCAATTCCTTATTGTCATCAGGATCTGTACCAGATGCATTTAAGATATCACACATTATGCCTCTACTAAAGAAATCAAATCTTGACCGCAACAATCTGCAAAACTACAGACCCATCGCCAATTTGATGTTTTTTGTCAAAGTGCTAGAAGAGTCGTTGCTGCTCAATTGAAGACTTATCTAGATGGACACAAATTTTTTCTCTGTTGCACAGTCTGCATATCGTCGCCATCATTCCACAGAGACAGCCCTCCTACGTGTGCAAAACGACCTTCTTATGGCAATAGACAAGGACCAGGAGGCAGTGCTAGTCCTTTTAGACTATTCGGCAGCATTCGACACCATAGACCACGGAATTCTGTTTAAGAGACTGAAGAACAAGTATGGTATCGGCGGAACTGTCCTGAACTGGTTTGTGTCTTACCTAGAGAATCGCGTTCAAGCTGTTGTTGTGGAGGATAAAATCTCTGATGACTTTCCTTTGCCCTGTGGAGTACCACAGGGATCCGTGAAGGGACCATTGGATTTTGTGTTATACACCGGACCTTTAAGTGATGTGATCAGTGCTCACAAAGGCATCCATCATAGTATGATACGCAACTGTATATAATCCTTAAGCCATCTGAGCACTCTGAAGGAATCAGCAGACTTGAGGCATGTATAGCTGATGTTAGATCATGGGCCATTTATAACAAGCTCATGCTCAATGACAATAAGACTGAAATTGTGCATGTCAGTTCACAGTTCCGCAAATCATCGCCACTTCCACCTGTTAACATCGGCGGCGTCGAGATCAACCCCTCGTCTTCAGCAAAAGATCTTGGTGTTGTTATTGACAGCACTCTGCAAATGAAGCAACATATCCGTAATATGTCGCTCGGCATCCTTCGGCATCTTCAAAATCGGTAAAATGAGAAAATACTTGGACCAGGACTAGGTACTGAACGTTTAGTTCACGCATTTGTGACATCACGTCTCGACTGTAATAACAGCCTTCTGTACGGCCTACCAACTGGTGATATTAAATCTTTCCAGCGGATTCAAAACTCGGCGGCTAGGCTGGTAACTAGGACTAAGCGTCATAATCACATCTCCCCCCATTCTCCGTAAACTTCACTGGCTGCCAGTTGAAAAACGCATTATTTTTAAGATTCTGTTGTTTACTTCAAAGCCAAGCATGTACTTGCACCACAATACATCACCGAACTCATAACAGACTACACACCTACTACATCAGCTACATCAGTTTCGCTCAGATCATCATCACAACATCTGGACCAACCTGGACCTATGACTAACACACGGTACTATGGTGACAGATGTTTCACTGTAGCAGCGCCATATTTGTGTAACCGGTTGCCACCTTCACTTCGCTGCGCCATGTCCTTGGCAGAATTCAAATCAAAACTGAAAACTCACCTTTTTTTAATTCTGCCTGTTGAAATTGACTCTTGCCAGTGTTATTGTGTGCATTTCGGTGTTTTTATATAATCGTTTATTTTGGTTTATACCGACATGTGTTTGCTTTATAATGTTTATTATGCTCTGCTTGGTTTAAGTTTTATATATCACACTTGTATATTTTGTGTGTGCTTTTTAAATGCTTTTTATGTTTTTATTGTACAGCGCATCGAAACTTTTGTACTATTCGCTTAACAAATGTAATTTATTATTATTATTATTATTATTATTATTATTATTATTATTATTTTTATTATTATTATTATTATTATTATTATCCACCGTCTGTTTGGCCTGCCTCTTCATCTGGTGAATGCTCTGGGGATCCAGTCTATTAATTTATGAGTTCATCTGTTGTTTTTCCTCCTGGCTAGATGGCCAGCCCATCTCCATTTCCCCCCCAGTATGATGTCCCTCACTTTTGTTTTCTTCCTTAAATCTATGTTGGTCACCCTGTCCCTTCTTGTAACGCCAATCAATATCCTTTCCATTGCCCGCTCAGTGACTTTTAGCTTCTTCTCCAATCTCTTAATTGTTGTCCATGTTTCTGAGCCATACGATAGCACTGGGATGATACACTGGTTGAAAATTGGTCGCTTAAGTACCAATGGTAGCTCTTTATCACGAAAGATAAAGCTGAGCTTACTAAACTTCACCCATGCTAGCTGTATCCTTCTGTTCACTTCCCCTGCTGTTTCATTTTCCAGAGAAATCTTCTTGCCCAGGTATATAACTGTCCACTTTTTCTATGGTTTTTCCTTGACATAATCTTTCAGCTTGGTGCACAACATCACTTTTGTCTTCTTGATATTCATGTTAAGTCCAGCCTTGTTGCTCTCGTCACTCAGTTCTCGGATTATCTTCTGCAATTTCTGGGGCTCATGGCTGAGAAGTAGGATGTCATCTGCAATTCTGAGATGGGTAAGGTATTCACCATCGACCACAACTCCCATACCTTGCCAATCCAGGTTTCTGAAAACATCCTTCATGGCTGCAGGGAATAGCTTTCAGAATTTTGAAGGCTTCAGTTGTGGTGCTCTCTAGGTGGATTCTAGCACGTGGATCCTTATAGATTGCCTTGTGTAGGCGGATGTACTTTTCATCACTGACCTGCTTTTCCAGCGCATTTAATAGAGACTGGTGGTCTAGACTGTCAAATGCCTTCTCATAGTCCACAAGACCGAGACATATATTGAAGCTATATTCTTTCGACTTCTCTATAACCTGGCTCAGTGTTTGAAGATGGTCTGATGTCCTGAATCCTGCTCTAAAACCTGCTTGTTCTTTAGGCTGGTTTTCATCAAGCTGTTTCTCAACTCTGGCAAGAATAACTCTTGTAAAGACTTTGTACATGTGAGGCATGTCCCCTTTCTTGAACAATATAATAACTTTTGATTCGTTCCACTGGGTAGGCACTTTCTCAAGTTGCATGATCTTGTTGAACAGTTTGGTTAGGATTGTTACAGTTTTTCTCCTCCTAACCTTCCCTTTCTTCATCTGGTACTGCACTCTCCACTTCTTCCTTGAGAATAGGTGGAACATTCTCTGCTTTTCTACTCCAGTGTTCGTTCTGTCTCCAGTCTGGTTTGTCTGTGTTGTATAGTTCTCTGTAGAATTCTTCAATGGTATTTTTACTTTTGTCTGTAACTTCTGATCCATCCTTTGTTTTAATTGACGCTTGCAGCTTCCTCCCTTCCTCCAATTTTCTATTGATGATTTTTGGTCCTTTGTTACTTTCTAGTACCTTCCTCACCATTTTAGTTCTGTACTCTCTCATTTGATTTCGACGCATCTTACGAATTGTCTTACTCAGTTCAGTATATTCTGGTTACGGGGAGATATCTGTCTGAAGGGTTTGAGAGCTTTCCTTTTCTCATTGAGTTTACGAGTGTCTTCTCGCTCCGGATCTATGTTGTTTACTAATTTCTTCTTTTGTTTTGCTTCCTCCATAAATGCATTGGCAATTTGATCGTAGATTTGATCAAGTGGCTCATCTTCAGCTAGATCTTCTAGTGCTGCGAATCTGTTGTGAAGTTCTAGTTTGAATTGCTGTTGTTTGTTGGAGAGCAATTCTATATCAATATGTGTCTTTTTGGTTCTTGTGGTCCTTCTCAGCCTCTCCATCTTCTTATTTATCCTCACTTTAGCTCTGACAAATCAATGGTCACTTCCAATGGCAACCTTTGGTATTGTAGCAACATCCTCTTTGGTGATCACAAATGATGTAGTCTATCATGTTGTGAGTTGCTCCGTTTGGGCTTTCCCAGGTCCAGTAGAATTTGCTTGTTTTTTTGAAGAATGTGTTGCCTATTTGTAAATTCCTGCTGGATACAAATTGAAGAAGTCTCTCTCCTCTCTCATTTCGACCTTCGATACCAAATGGGCCGATACGCGTACCGCTCTCTTCCTTTTCTTATTCCTTATTCCTACTTTGCGTTGAAATCCTCCATGAGTATTGTAAAAGATGTCTTTTCAGTTGCCATATCTTGTTTATTTCGCTGTAGAATTCTTCAACTGCTTCACCGTCATGACTCGTGGTCGGCGCACTTGGATGATCTTCATAGTATGTTGTTTGTTAATCTGCAGTTTCAAGAAAGCAATCCTGTATGAAATGTCCTTATATTCTAATATGTTTTCCTCAATGTCTTTGTTTACCAGAAAGCCTACTCCATTACATCCTCTGTTTGTTCCTGAGGTCGTGAACATTCCCGTTGATTTACATAGTAGCTACACACCTAAATAAAGACCTCCTCTTTTATTTCAGCCTCTTTTTATAACAGCCCATGTGTTTTGAACTCGCCACACTTCCCGTTGCATGTCCAGATTTTTACATTTTACACCATCTGAGATTCGAATTAGCATATCGCAATAAATACTTGTTCAACCCCATAAAAAAGTATATATTTTCTGAACGGTAATCTCACAAGGAATCCAAATGGAATTTATATGGGACCTAATGGTGACATGTTTTGAATAAGAATGTTAAAAAAATATCGATTTTTTTCTTCATATTTTGAATAAAGCTAAATAATATTTATATATACCTAACCTATCCCAATCACAAATTGACTGTGTATATTAGTTCCTCATGCAATTACCCATTAGAACATATTGGTTGTCAAGGGTTACATTTGTTGAAATATACTATATCGGGAAGTGAATGATCACAAACGTTTAAATCTTATATTTATTTGAGTTTACAAACATTTTTGGGGGAGTATGCACCCTATCCTGGTTTAAACGGCATTTTTGAATTCCCCTATCTGAGAGCTTTCCAAAAATGTATAATTTTGCTATCATCGGTTGAACACTTTTTTGTTGTTATAGTCATGTATGTAAAACCAATGATAGGGCAAGTTCACTGTGTAGCGAATAAGGAGAAAGCCAAGGACAATGCAATCGATTCATGATTACAATTGTTACATAATAGTTGACACGTTTGTCGAAACAGAAACGTATAGAATATAAAACCATCAATAAAATGAGAGTAAAATCATGTTTGTACCATACAGGGATGAGGAGTTATTGTAAATTGAACGTAGAATTGGGAACATTTTCTATATTCCCATAGAGATTGAACACAGCGCCCAGCAACCGCCGCCACGTCTGACTTTCGAAATATAATCAATAATATCTCAGCCAAACAGTTATAGAAATACCTGATTTATTCACACAATGTAGCTAGATTTTTTAATTTTTTAAATTTATTTATTCACGGTATAAAAAATAGCCAGCAGGCAGCATAAGCTGAAAAATCCGGCTTTACAATGCACAACAGCTTAATACAATAAATATGTACAGCGTGTATCAAAAAGAACGCAACACTTTTTGTCGAGAGCTGTACGGTCACAGTAAAAGACAAATCCCTCTCAAACTAATATATTCTGTTAGGTCTACTTATTGGCTATCACATAGTCAAATTACAACGATATCGATTATTTATTCGCTGAGATATTAAAGGTATAAGTAGAGAAGTGCAAAATACGTTTTACATCGTTCGTTCTAAAAACTTGGATTTTCCTGTCCGATTAGTGTTATGGGTTAACAGTTTAATAACTATGTAACTTTAATGTCTGGAAGGGTTTATCTTAATTTCCATTGTTTGAGTAAGGTGGTACATAACATCGTTGAATCGTGTAATCTGATAATCATTCGAGCATTTGAATAGGTCAATCACCCTTTTTAAGTTATGAAGCACCGATTGCTATGATCGCCACATAATGTCTATGGTACGTTCTTTCATAAATTAAAGTTCATAATCGAATCATCTTAAAACAAGGACAGCATTTTGAGGGTCGAGCAGCACCATAATGTCCCATTCCCATTCACAACAGACTAACAATGACTGATTCATACAAGACAATTACTACCTTCACTGAACTATTCCATTTGTTTATCTTTTGAATAATGTGCCATACTGTTTTATTTAAGAGAGAGGATTTGCAAACAGGCTTTGTAATCAGGATTTTCAAATTGTGTCATTAACTATCAACTAATTTATTGCCAGATTTAATTCTTATTGATATGACACTGTAATAGCCAGACATTTGATACCTTTAACATGTCATTTTTTTCTCATAATGATGAGTTTGATTCCAATTATTTAAGTACAATGAGTTATTAAAGTGTCTTGCTAATATTCACCTGACAAGAAAATCAGGCATACAGGATAAACGATGTAAAACGTGTTTTGCACTTGTCTACGTGTATCGTTGATATCTCAGCGAATCAATAATCGATATCGCTGTAATTTGACTATGTGATAGCCAATAAGTACACATAACAGAATATATCAATTTCAGAGTGATTTGTGATTTGCCGTAATCGGAGAGCTCGCGAAAAAAAGTGTTGCGTTTTTTTGATACACCCTCTATATATATCTCGAAAATACAGGCATAACTAGACATGGATCTGGTCTGAGACCAGGACACCTTGATTTTTTTATGGATTAATGACCTCTAGTGACCCCATATGACATGTCAATTTTAATCGATGGAATGCTTGTATGGGCATGGACCTAAGAAATGCTTTTGACCCATTCCGATGCACATCAATTATTTCCTCTGAGAAGAGAAGCATTTTAGGTGAACGGATTGAAAAATTGACATTTTGACTCTAGTGACCCCTTCTTGACCTTTGACCTGGTTATAATGATTGACTTTTTTCTTGTCTTATCAATGCCTACAAGATGCCCCTAGTGACCCCATATGACATGTCACTTTTATTCGCTGAAGACCCTATATGTACATGCATCCAAGGAATCTTTTGACCAATTCTGACAATCATCGGTCATTTCCTCCCGAAAAAATAGCATTTTGAGTGCGAGGAGTGAAAATTTACATGTTAACCCCTACAGACCCATGTTGACCTTTGACCACAAGAAAATGATTGACTTTTTTCTTGTCTTAACAATACCTACAAGATGAAACAAATCTGGTCAAAATCGGAGCATGTCTTATATTTTATCCCTGTTTAGGTCAATGACCCCTAGTGACCGCATATGACATGTCACTTTTAATCGCTGAAGACCCTATATGGGCATGGACCAAAGGAATCTGTTGACGAATTCTGACAATCATCAATCATTTCCTCCCGAAAAAATAGCATTTTGAGTGCGAGGAGTGAAAATTTACATTTTGACCCCTAGTGACCCCAAATATTTTTTGATTTTAAAATCGGACTATTATACATGCGTACGGTCATAAGGAATATGTTGACCGATTTTGACGATCCTAGGTCATTTCACTAAATTGCAAGGGCATTATAAGGGAAAATCACGTTTTGACCCCGGCCTAGTGACCCCCCTGTGACCTTTGACCCCAAACTGTGAGGTTCTGTAACGAAGGTCTGGTAGAGGGTCCTACTGACCAAGTCTGGTGATAGTAGCATGTGAACTGTAGAAAAAGAAGCATTTTGTAGATGGGGTCTGCAAGAAAGTTCAATGACCTCTACTGACTTTTTTTTCTTGCCTCATCAAATCAGAGAGGATGAAACAAACCCGGTCCCAATCGGAGCATATCTCACGTTTTACCACTGTATAGGTCAATGACCTCTAGTGACCCCGCATGACATGTCAATTTTAATCGCTGAAATCGCTGTATGTGCATGGACCCAAGGAATCTTTTGACCAATTCTGACATTCATAAGCCATTAGACAAGAATCATTTTAAGTGATATGATAAGAGAATTAACATTTTGACCCCTAGTGACCCCAAATATTTTTTGATTGTAAAAACCAAACTATTATGCGTACGGTCATAATTATGTTGACCGATTTTGACGATCCTAGGTCATTTCACTAAATTGGAAATGCGTTTTAAGTGGAAATCACGTTTTGACCCCTAGTGACCCCCTGTGACCTTTGAACCCAAACTGTGAGGTCCTGAAATGTAGGTCTAGTAGAGGGTCCTACTGACCAAGTCTTGTGATTGTAGCATGTAAACTGTAGGAGAAGAAGCATTTTGTAGATGGGTTTGCCAGAAGAGGAAAGAAACGGCAGAGACAGAGTACCTTGATTTTTTGAAAAATCAAGGTAACAATATTGCAACGAAATACAGACATCAGCAAAATACATTAATCATCCAAAAGTCCAAAACGCCGTTGAGCTTTTTTATGATGTAAGGGATGGTGGATTTTTGGTATTTATTGGTATTGCACAAGGGTTGGGGAAATATGTTGCTGCGACGGAGGTTGTGTTTAATGGATCTCTTCTCTGGGAGAAGGTGGCGATGTCTTTCAGAGTTGAGGACCTGCTGACTAAACGTCAAAACTAATTCTTCCCTGCGATTGGCAAGACTGATGATGTTGAGTTCACGAAGCGCAGACTTGTAGTCTTGATAGTTGTTACCAAGGATGATTTTGCAAGTGCGTTTTTGAATCCTTTCAATCTGGTAGCTTTGATTTTTAGTAAGTGCAGGATGCCAGACAGCACAAGCATATTCCAAAATTGGTCGGATATAGGTTTGAAAAATGGTCAGCATGTCCTCAACCGGGGCAGCATGTTTGCGGAGAGCATACAACATAAATAATCGTCTACTCGCACGAGATATCATGTTTTTAACTTGGATGTTCCATCCCAGATTGTTTTGGATTTCAAGACCAAATAATTTCATGTGATAGACAACTTGCAGGACCTCACCACCAAGAGAAAGTTGTGGAAGCTGGACAGGGTTTTCAAAAAGATTACGTGCAAAACATGACATTTGGTTGGCTTAGGCAGCATATCGTTTACCTTACACCAATCATCTAAAGCATTCAGATAGTGTTGGAGCTGATGAGTGTTTGTTTTAGAGTTAATAATTTCTGCCATGGTGAGATCATCGACAAATTTCCATTGATCAGAAGAAGTTTCAGCAGCATCAATAACCATCACAGTAAAGATACCGGGCCCTTGCTTTGTTCCCTGTGGAACACAACAAGTGATGGTTTTGAGACTAGAAAGTTTGCCTTTGTGCTTAACGCATTGAGTACGATGTGCCAAAAAACTACCGATCGTTGGAATTATTGAGGGTCTCTCCCCGGAAGAAATCATTTTGTTAACAGCAACATTATGGTTTATTCGGTCGAGTGCTTTTGTGAAATCAACCGCGACCAAAGTAGCATAGTTGGAAGGTTTGTCAATACCTGAGATAACATTATTCCAACACGTCAACAAGATAATGGGTTCTTTGACATTACTATATTGCTTTGTGTCAAGAAATGGGCTAAAATCATCCCTCAACCCACCAATTAGGCTGATTGGTCGGTTCCCGGTTACCATGGCAACCGTATACAAAATCCGGCGTCATTCATTTGTGCGCATTGTTCACATACATCATCTACCAAAGTATGGTGAACATGCAATATTTAGTTTCCTAGTTATCTGTGTCCCAGTGTTTAGCCAATCAGAGGGCTTGTCTGGTTACCATAGCAACCAGATCAAAACAATGCGTATTTTTTGAAACGCTGTCACCTAAGCTTCAATTTGATATATGACTCCAAGGGGTAAGCCCACGGTAACATTGAGAAAATATGTTTCCAAAATTGGTGCAAATCAACCTAGACCCCCTTAAATTGAAAGGTTTCGAAACCCCTTCATTATTGCCAATGAGTAGCTTAAACAAGGATAGCTCATTTTAATCAGGCCTTGGTCAAGCAAAATTGCGCGCGCGTTTTCCCACACAAATGTATCTTGCCCCCCGTTTGCCCACCATTTTTTGTAATGCTGGCAACGCCACTGGATATGCCCCCCCCCCCCCACCAGTCAGAGGCCATCCCCCCCCCCCCCGATGCCCTCCAAATTGAAATTCCTAGTTACGCCACTACACTGACCTTAATATTTGATCAATAATAATCATTCTTTATTTATGTGTAAATAGGTACTGACGAATCCGTTACCCCGGGACCCGATACCGATTACAAAAGGTTTACGAAGAATGACTTTGTTCAACAGATAAGTTTAACTGATAAGAAGAATAGAATTGCACATGGAGGTTATGCGACAGTATATACACTTGAAATGCATGATGGATCTAAGGTCGCTGGTAAAAAATTGCACCATTTCAAGGAAGACGATAGACGAGAACTCACCATTTTGGCCACATTAAATCACCACAACGTTGTCAAGTTGCATGGCTACATTGAAGATGAAAGCAACGACTTTTTCATGATAGTCATGGAACTAGCCGATATATCTCTGAGAGAATATTTGAAAAAAGAAGTCGACTTCCAAAACAATAAAAAGTGTCCCCCTGACCTTCTCAAGAAATGGATGCATGAAGTTTGCGACGCCATCCAGTATCTGCACGGAAGGGCGCCACCGGTGGTACACAGGGATATCAGAGGAGCTAATTGTCTGCTGTTTGGGAAAGAATATCAATTAAAATTAACGGATTTCGGCCTCTCCAAAGAAACCGATCACACTACAGGTAAGATAAAGGCGACGAGGAAAGAAAATCCCTATGTACTACGGGCCAGAATTTTCAAAATTATATTTTTATTTTTACTTTTACTTTGCTTCTCACACATGTAAAAAAAAGTAAGAAACAAAAAGGAAAACACGAAAATATGATTTCTAAACCAAGCGACCCTTATAATTTAAATTCGTTCGTGTTCGTTTATCAAATTAACATTGACAGTTGGCATAAACATTCAAAATTGCCTGTTTTCGTATTGTTATTTGACGTGAAAATCTGCCGTTTAAGCAACAAGTTAACAAGTTTTTTAAAAGATCCCTTTGTCAGCGTGTCAAATGTGTATATATACTATGTCCCCCCAACATACTCACCTGCCCCCCCCCCCCAACATACTCACCCCCCCCCCCCCCCCCCCCCCCCCATCTACCAACTCACGAGGACGATTCCCCATATTGACTGTAGTGTCGGTTGAGATTGGCAATGTCGGTTCATTTGACAAGGGGAATCAAGGAATTATGACCGCAAGATAGCAAATTTTCGCGAGCTACGCTTTGAAAAGGGTTACGATTACTAAATCAAATCAATTTATTAGTGATCGTCACATCATGTTCAGGTAATGAATCGGGAACCGCACATACCGGGTTAGTGATTGTCACATTCGAGCATCACCTTCCCAAATAATAAGCTTCTTGAGAACCGCACCGTCTTATAAAACGAACAGACCTACAGCTCTAAAAATATTTCGATTACTAAATCAAATCAATTCATAAGTGACAGTCACATTCGAGCATGTTAATATAGAGAAATGATACGAGAACCGCACCTTCCCAACAAAGCAGGAATATTGCTTAAAAAGGGTTTCAATTACTATCAAGTTAATCCATTAGTGATTATTACACTCGAGCATGTTAATAGGTATTGACTCGAGAACAGCACCTTCCTAAAATAGCAGTAGCAGGCCTATTGTTATAAAGAGTTTAAATTGCGTAGAAGTAATGACTCAAGAACCTGGATCTTCCCATGATCTTCTTCGTTTGCTTATGACTCGAGAACATTTTATGCTTTCATTATTGTTGCCAGATAAGTGAATAGACAGACGCATAAGAGGTTAAGGTATTGGTAGCATTTGACTACAACCAGATTATTTATTTCGTGACCTTTGTTTGATCACCCACATTGGCAATAGTTATACACATCAACAGCAATTATACATATCATGGTGCAAAGTAGTATTGACTTGAAATGTTTTACCTGTAAAAGTTATTTGTGCCCTCGCCATGTAAATGACGATGGACTTCACGTACGGTGTAATATGTCAAATATCCCGCGAAATCTGCTGTTGAAGTTTAAGCTATCAAATTTTAATTTTTAAACATTCATTTCGACTTTAGTTTGTCCTTACGGCCAATTTTCCCACTATAATGAGATTTCTACTTCGGACAATTTTTCCCATACAGTTATTACATAACCGTACAATAATATTATCCTTTTCATCTTTCCGGACAATTACTATTAATGTTCACAATTTTAATCTGAGGCCTAAACACCCCAACAAGGAACCAATCCAGGAGACTTGCCCCAACAAGACCCCCTCCCACCCCCTTCATGCCAACAGGTATTCATTAACTTAACACTCAATATTTTTTTGTTTTTTAATTTTAATTTTTTAATTTTTTAATTTAAAAAACTCGGTGGTACCATTTATGGATGGTTGAATAAAATCGACTGACTCACGAGGTTGATTTTTAATTTTAGCACCACCTGACCCCACTCGTTCAAGCCCAAATTTCTATCCTCTACCGACGCTTGTACCTCACCTCCCCTATCCAATAGTGACGCAAAGTCGACATAATCCCCCGCACAATTTTCTCTTTTATATGCTGCGTAAACCCTCGCCTAAGGGGCTACATACCGAAGAGAGAGATGATATAGAACTCAAATTAGGGAGGTTTTGAAATGGTTGCTGCACTTGTAGGCCTAAATGTTGCTGCTGAAGTGGTTGTAAATGTAGATTTACAACATCCTCAACGACAGCCGAAAGAGGCCTGATTATCATTCATATTTAGCTCACCAGTTTGCTGCGTACTTCTCCTCACATTGTGCAATCCTCCATTATCAACAAATTGCGGATAAACCGGAAGTATCGGGGCTGGCATTTGTTTTTGTTGTTTTTTGTATATAAAGCGCAAATGTGAACAATAGCCAAACAGACATTAACAAGGTTAATGACCAGAGTGATTAAAAATCAAACTGGGAACTCTCGAAAGAGAGCTCTGAAAGGCCAATCAATTGGTTCACTGCAACTCAGAAAATATGCATAAAACAAGACACACAAATGGGCAGAGGTTAAAAATGCCAATGAAAGTGACATAATAATAAGATAAAATCCCAAACATAGAGAACAACATCAAAATATAAGGTCTGATGGGCATCAAGAGAACCTACACAACAAACTTGGGAACTAAATCTATCAGGAGCTGCCTGTTGTCACCTGTTGGGGCATGACCGTATCACCAGCCCAGCTGGCTACATGCTTTACAGGACCACCATCTCCCCAACCAAGCATTAACCTACAATTAACCCATGACCACCATGCTATTATATGTATCAGTCGGATGTTGAAAGGACTTGAATGAAGGGTGTCATGAAAGATTGTGAAGGCTATGACAAGTTAAGAGTTTGAGAGAAGATGACCGTGCACACGGCACTTGAAAGCCTGGATTCCAGCTGCTGAAATGTTACCAACAATATTTCTTCACACACACTCGTTACTCGTAGTTGGTCTCGAGCCGCCATCTTGTTATTGTTCTACACCCGACACACGAGGTGCCGGAAGTGGCACAACACATGGGATAAGTGGCCCCGCATCTCTGCATACCATCTTGTGATGCATTACCCGCTACTGCAACGCATTCGACAATCCATCGCTTGGTCCTTGTGAACTTGTGCTGGGCTGGTTCTGAGCCCCGTCGGTTGCCTGTTGACGGCCTTTTTGTCGTCCCACCGCAAGGGCGACAGATAAATGACGGTCTTGCGCCCGAGTTTGGCGAGCGGCGGATGCTGCCGGGTTTTCCGGTGCCTTCCGTTTCTTGCCACGGCCCCTTGCCATAGGCTCATATTAATGAGAGTTTGTTATGAGAGGGGCACACCGTTAATAACGTACTTCTTTAATAATTCTTTGCTTACCAAAAATCCAACGAAAAACCAGCAAAATGTAAATACAGTACTTCTTTGATGAAAAACGTTTGAAACGATATAAATGTAAAACCAAAGACACGGTGTAGCTAGTAGCTAATAACCCAGAGCGTAAACATGGAGAAATTATAGTTCAAACCACAGCAAAGGAAAAACCAAGCTGCTAAATAACGATATCTGTTTTGTTTCTTCTCCAACTGATAAGGGTGACCGATCTGGTTGTAGTCAAATGATATAATGAGCAATGTGGCTGACCCAAGGGTCAGCCCAATTCATTGGCGGGAAACGCTGCTCTCTGACATGACCAGGGATCAAAGGTGAGATTCATCTTCCCTTCCTGTCACCAAATTAGTTCTCCTAGTAGTCCGTCGGAAAACTTTATTGTCACTACTATACATGCAATTCGTGACAATGGACTCCACAACTTACAATTATTAAATAGTTGTCGATCAAGCAGATGTCTCTTATGTATGGCATTTCTTTAGTGCAAGTGATGATAATACAAAAAACCGTGATTAAGTTAGCAGCATATTATAAATTAGACATTCGTTATTATATTAGTTGAATTTCGACCCGTCCAATTTTCTACATCAAATACACCCTATTAGGGTCACCTGGGGTCATTTTGGAAATTAGCATTATTAGCGCTAGACTGATAATCCAGCGCAATTAGCGCTAATTGCGCGACTCCCAGACTTGGTTCATCTGAAAAATTGCACTTCAGCGTTAACAGTGCTAGGAAAAGAGAAAATCACGCTAATTGCGCTAGAGTGCTAATCAACGAAATTAACGTTATTAGCGCTAGACTGCTAATCAAGCGCAATTGGCGCTTTTAGCGCTAATTGCGCGACTCCAATGCTTGGTTCAGCTTGAAAAATTTCGCTTTATTGTTTACAGCGTTAAGAAAAGAGAAACCGCGCTAAAATTGCGCTAGAGTGCTAATCAACGAAAATTAGCGTTATTATCGCTAGACGAAAAACTGTTGTGTTTATAGCGATCGCACCTTCCTCAATTTGTCCAGCAATATTTTCTCTAGCAAATGTTTAGTGTCACAAGAATGCATTAGAGTGTCAGTTCAGAAACATCGGCGACACCCTTGAGCATACTTGAAGATTGAGTATACTCAGTGACAGTTGTATTCTTTATAAACGATATTTTAACCCGACCCATGGCGTGTACTTTTAAAACATTTAGTTGAGTTGCAAACAACCTTAACCGTGGCATGGCTTACATCTGCGATTTGAATTGCATTATATTTTAGCTTTGACCTGAGGGTGATATTGTTGTTAATATTGTATACTGGCCGCAATTCAGTTCATGACTGCTATGTCCTTTTTTAATAAACCTTTTATGAATGAATGAATGAATGAATGAATAGATCAAAAATCCATCGGGTGCCAACAATGATCTCATTTGGATATCATCGTCCATTCTCCTTTCCAACCTTGGATAAATCTGTCAATGGTTGTGGTTGGTTCGATCCGACGCTCTCCATCATGATATCATTCATAACTTGATGACGAGCACATTGTTGTTTCGTTGCTTTATAATTATCAGTTGGTGGATAAAGGTTTGATTTGTGGTGTGTCAACGTTTGTTTATATTGCTGAAAAGCGCAAATCACAAACTGCGTTATCAGTTGGTTGTTAGAGATTTTATGTTTGGTGGGCAAATTGTTGAGAGTAGATGGTATATCTTACCGCCATAAAACTAGTATCAAAAACTACAGACCAGCTTTTAACTAAACTGCGCCAATAAAGTATCTAAACACTTACAAATGGTCACTAGATTTAACGGAACCTGAAATAGTATGCAAACAAATAATTAATCAATTCAATTCACAGTTATCTTCTGCGCATTTTGACACCTCTTTTGTTGCGCTACGATGTTTTTTGGTGGATTTATGGGCACTTGAGTGGCTTAAGGTCGAATTTCAAAGTTGCAAAAGCCCCTTCAAGCAAGAGCGTTGTACTGTGACGAATAAGATCAGCAATATTTTTGCCCGCCTTTTATAAATCATTTGTACGTCGCGTGTTGGATAAATCGATTGCGATGAACATCAGCATTAATTGTCAATAACAAAACAAAAGGTTTACACGGTTAAGTAAACAGAACAAAGCAGTGAAGTTAGAAGGAAGAAGGAGAAGCTACTGCAATAAATTTCATGGTTAAGTAAACATAACAAATTGGTGTCTTTTGTCTTGATTTTGTCTGTGTGTGATGCTTGTGTGAGTTCCCTTCTGGAATTGGGGTGAATTAGAAATAGGAGCTTTTGCAACTTTGAAATTCGACTTTAAGCCACTCAAGTGCCTATAAATCCGCCAAACAACATCGTAGCGCAACAAAAGAGGTGTCAAAATGCGCAGAAGATAATTGTAAATCGAATTAATTAATTATTTTTTTGCATACTATTTCAGGTTCCGATAAATCTGACCATTTGCAAGTGTTTAGATACTTTATTGGCGCAGTTTATGTATATTCCGATGCCCCTTGATCTGAAAAAGCCGAGATGTCGCAGTTTGGCTGTAGAAATACATGTATGGCAGTTGGCCGATGCTTTACGGCTTGACGAATGGGTAAGATACCCTATCGCAACCTGAAAGTGTATGGGCTGCCAGAAGATTTAGGTAGGTAGGTTGGTAGATAAGGTATAGTACTGTTGTTTTAGTGATTTCTCACTGTAGTTGTCTTTTTTTTACATTACAGAAACATCGTTTGGGTTGGGAATGGCGGGATACAAAGCACCAGAATTATGCGGTACAGTATACCGCTTCTCGATTAAATCCGACATTTTTGCTCTTGGCATGTTATTTTACGAAATGTATACTGGACAGGAACCTAAACCGAAATATTCTACTGATGGCCTTCCTTTATATACACAAACTATCGACAACCGCCTATTCGATGACATCCGGGATGTTTTAATTGAATGCTGGCAGAAAGACTCCAAAGATAGACCAAGTATCAAAGAGGTACAAGATAGGCTACCATAAAGGTAACTTATTCCAATTGAAAAGGTACGAACTAGGACTAAAATTAACATTATTGACAATTTCAAAAGATTAAAAAAAACCTGCTCCAATTCGAAAAAGATATGAGTTAGTACAGGTGTTTTTTTATTTTCTTTGCCTAAAACAAAGTGGATTTGGTGAAGAAATAGTTGAAATTTAGCGGTGAGTACATTTTATGTGTAGGTCATAATTCATAGCATATACATACCAAAAAGACGACAGCGCACGCTTTTGAGTGAAAAAGAACTAAGCTTGTATTGCCAGACGACATGGCAGCTCTATGTGTTCGTCTTATTTACATGACCGTGTGTCTTCATCACCATGTATTGCTATACAGGGTGAGGCAAAAAACATCGTGCACTACCGTTAAACATCGTCTAAAAGCCCATACTGACTAATAGTTAATAGTTAATAAGCTGAAGATAGATAAAAAGGTATGCGCGCCCTCTTTTAATCTAGAGAAATTAGCACGAATGAGTTTAGTGTATTCGATATTCAATACTATAAAGTTGTATTACTATCTAAATAATTTCATGGACAGACGAATTGCTCATTTTTCAAAAAAAAAGCATAATTAATTTGATTGTAAGAAGTAATGATCTTAATAGTCCAACCTTTTTATAAGCTAAAAAACATTTATACTACAAATTAACTACAGCAATTATAATCCTGTGAGACCAGGATTATAGTGGTTTGCATAGTTACTTTCATTTTGTTGCTTAACTTGATCTACCAACCAAATATGCTTCATCATAATTTGCCCTTAAATCATGATGAAGGAAACGTTTAAGATTACTGTGTGAAACATTTAAAACAAGCCAATGAATACATTTTGCTGTAGTTAATTTGTAGTATAAATGTTTTTAGCTTATAAAAAGGTTGGACTATTAAGATCATTACTTTTTTACAATCAAATTAATTATGCGCTTTTAAAAATAAAAAATAAATAAAGCTAGTATAATTGAGTAATAATTTTACATTCAAGTGTGCATTAATGTCTATATCACTAGGATTTCAAACGAAATTGCAAAGGGTGTACTTGAGAATCGAACCACCAACCTCGTGATACTGAAGTTGACGCTTTATCAATTGAGCAATTCGTCTGTCCATGAAATTATTTAGATAGTAATACAACTTTATAGTATTGAATATCGAATACACTAAACTCATTCGTGCTAATTTCTCTAGATCAAAAGAGGGCGCTCATACCTTTTTATCTATCTTCAGCTTATTAACTGTTAGTCAGTATGAGCTTATAGACGATGTTTAACGGTATTTAAAACGGTCATTTGACCTTGATCCGTGCATTCAACCATGCATTTATTATTGTCAGTGTAAAGCGGATGAAAGTAATCGACTGAAAAATAAGCAAACTGTGGCAAGTTTTATAAACTGACCGTGTTTTTCGCTATTCCTATGGGATTTACACAGTTAAGACATGCATATTACTACAGCATGATGGTAAGGAGTGAGAGTGAGAAAGCACCATCATCCTTAACAAAGGAGGATGTGGCATCCTAAGTGCTCTGTAACAGGTGATGCTTGTATTCAGATTTCACATCCACTTTAGCGATGACCCCTAAGTATCAACCTATCACATAAAAGTGAAAGTTTTCTTCTAGCCTTCCACTTACCCCTGCGCCTTAACTAGCAGGCTTTTCGAAGTTGGCCGGTGAGCTATGAGCTACGTGCTATGAGATATAACCTACACATACAATGTACTCACCGTTAAATATGTCATCTATTTCAAATCCTCTTTGTTCTAGCACCCCACACACGCGGACACGATATTGTCCGCCATCTGGTGCGATTTGCAGGGTTCCTGATTGGCTAATAGTTCACTCTAAAAGAGCGAAAACGGGTTATTAGCCACTCGGCAGTTATAGTGTTCACTCTATAAAAGAGCGGTGTTTTCGTGCCACTCTGTAGCGAGCGGACATCACTCTAATGTGAGAGTGAATAGCTGGAAAGTTTTTTCGCTCTTTCAGAGCTAAAACCCACTCGAAATAATTTAGAGTGATTTTTCACTCTTTCACATTTAGAGTGTACACTCCCTTTCACCTTCCGTAAAACGCCCACATATTGAGGAAAAGTGCCCAAACCTAATATCATGAATATTTAGTAGTTTCGAAGTATATCAAAACACATTCTTTTAAGAATTTTTTAAACCCCACTATAATGGTCATGCGTTATGAACTCGCCTTCCAATAGGGTGGTGCTGTTACAATTTTCAGTTTCATGCTGTCATTTTCCTCAAATATTTTTAAAACCGCAAAAGCTATCTTAACAAATGTGATGCGATCTGTGAAAACCCGCCACATGGTGGCATTTTTCATATTGGAGATATTTATATCATAAGAAAGCTAAAACTGTGCTGATTACAGAACTGTTTCGATCATTTTTCTACGATCACTACAAAAAAAGTTATGAGTGAATGATGATTGTGATGTCACCAAAAGCTACAAAACAAGAAATCATGAAAACAGGCCAAAAAAGATACATAATTCAATATAATGACATTATAAGGTTAATAATAAAAGTGACTTAAGTAAGTTTGTCAAGGTGAAATTTCATGAAAGATGATGACACAAAGTACTGGAAACTAATTTTCTTTAAAAAAAAATCTAAAAAAAAGAAAAAAGTTTTTTTATTTTTTATTTTTTTATTTTTTCTATTTTACCCATAATCCCTAGTTCACATTTTGCGACATCCGACGGGTTTTCTCAGATCGCATCACACATTTTTTATCATTTTAAAGCCCTAATAACAAGCTATCTGCCTGCAAAATGGCATTAGTATAGCTAATACAGAAAGGGAGATACAGTTGTTTGATGTTTGGGGACCAGGGGTGCCGCCGGAAGGGGTGCCGCCTGTACAAACTCAATGGGGCTAATCCCATGCTTTGTTCTTTTTACAATAACTAGTCATCCCCTAATGTTACAAACACCATTTTGGTCCCATTTTAAAGGATATTTAGTAGTCTTTAAGTATGTGGTTCAACAGACTTGTCAACTATGTATAACAACTAATTAATTATGGATAAGACCATGATCATCAGCTTTCTTCCTATTCGCTACACAGTCAACATGAATAATCAGCCTCAATTTACCGGATTTTTAAAAATGACTATAACAGAAAAAGTTTTCAACCTATGATAGCAAAAGTATACATTTTTGGAAAGCTTGTAACTAGAGAAATTCAGAAATGCAGTTTATGTTAGGAAAGGGTTCATCCTTAAACAAATATTTCTGAAAATTCGAAAAATATATAAAATAAAAATTGGAGATATTCACTAGCCGGTATAATTACCATACCGACGTAGTAACTTTGACAACTATATATCATCTAATGGGTAATTTCATGAGGAATTCAAATATGTAAAGTAAATAATGATGGGGGTAGGTATACAATATATATGGATCTCAAATTAGAAATTAAAAAACTCTGATATCTTACCGAACATTTCCGATCATACCATTTTAGTTATTGGTCGTACTATAATTTTAATGACATATTTGGTTTCCTCATGCAATTTCCCTTCAGAAAATGAATACTTTTACTACCACAGGGGGGTATACAAGCTAATATAAATGTGTAAAGTTAAAATCATGTCGCGAAAGCCAAAATCCGTGTGTAACGTCAAAGGAGGCGAGCTTAAAACACATGACCCTACACCCTACTTTATTACGTTTGTGTACTCGCTGCACAGCAATGCAGCTCCACGATAATGCTCCTTTTGGACGACGGGTGCTCTACACAAATTACTCTCACTCTGTTTGATGCCATTCATGAATCTTATTGTTTCCCTTTACAGCCCCTAATGATCCTAGCCAGCTGAAGTAATATCGTCTGATGAGGCTTATGGATTAATAAAAAAAAATAGTGCGATAGATTACTACATAATCGACAATAGGCAATCAACTCGGGGACCACTCTGTAGGTGATGTGACATGTGGAATAATGCCCGGCGGTATGCGTGTGAACCTACAGGGAATGTGCTTTTAAAATTGGCGCTCAGTGATGAGTATTTTGCTTTGAATAGTACGTATGCAGTAGTCACTAGTTAGTACCTCTAGCATGTCTTCAGACCAGGCGCTAATCAATTTGTAAACACTACTGATGTAAACAACGGTCACATCAACTATAGTCCGACGAGTCCATAATCCGATAATCCTAATCGGATAAAAGGTACTTTAATCCGAAAAAAGGGTTTTTATCATGAAGGTACTCTATTCCGAAAACAAAAAAGGTTCTATAGTTCGAACTTTTAAAAGGGTTTTATATCAGGTTTATCTATGATTTGAAAAGTTCAGAGAAAATATAGTATTATAAAATATGTTACTTCTAAAAGACTAATTAGAAAAAGCTTTCAATTTGATTTCACATAAATCTTTGATTTCTTACATTTTGGACAATTAACAGTTTGATCAATAGGTTTTATTTGGCTGACTGAGAAGAGGTGTAGATAGACTGGTAGATAGGGTCATGTTTTTTATACTGGGTACCCAAAAAAGGTGGATCTGTTACATTTGTACTACATATTATTACTTTGCATGCATATATTTTGGCTATTCTTTATCACACATACTCAAATTTGGTCTTATTTTGATGAGAAAGTATTTGGCCTTTATTTTAAAAAGAAAAATATAAACTACCATGGTTCTGTTAATTACAATAGTTCGTTAAACCTAATTAGTCAGGGGTGGAAGAGTATGTGGAGGAGGAGTATGCGGAGGAGGAGGAGTGCATAGGAGAACAAGTATGGTGCAATATACATTGGGCAAACATAAAATGCACTGGTTTCACCCTTGGTACAATTCTATATTGAAAACATAACATTATTGAAGCATATTTGAATTAAAAATATAATTAGTTAATTAAGGAATCATTAATTAGCATTAAGAAGCTCAAAAAATGGTTAAGAAACGTAAGTTGGTCGCAGTTTGCGAATGTATGCAAACATTTGCCTGCACCAAACTACCCATTTTAAAAGTATAGAAAGATTGAGGTACCCTTTTGAATGAATAAATTTAACTATTAAATTAAAAATTAAAAGAAGATATGTAATTAACCTCATGTATTCTGTATTGTCTGGATATTAATTAGCACATTTTGTTAAATGCGTTTGTGTGGTGTTATTACTTGTTTTTAACTGTGTTACCAAATAAGTAAAAAACTGCTGGTTTTCATCAAGCTTGTAAACTCAGGAGATTTATTAAATTCTTAGGAATGCAACTGACCTGACCTAGTATAGGATGACCAGCATAAGCAGTTTGCCAATCAACATTGGATCACCCTATATGTTGAATACAACTTAAAATGAAAACATTTTATAATTCAATCTTAAATCAGACTCTTGAAATTTGAATACTGGGTTCAAACATTATGGACACTAACCTAATTTGTTCATTTGAATGTGCTTTGCACATCATGAAGGTGCAAGAAGGATGAACGCAATTAATTGTATGCCACTAAACATGTGCCATTGGAAAAATTTGAGTCACCCTGTAGTTAAAGGGCCCCTTTTTATTGAACATTATTTAAAACACATACCACTTTAAGCATTTGCCACTTCAAATTGGAATGTTAAATCATGTTTCAGATGCAAATTTAAATTCATTCAATTAAATGATTTGTGGATAATCATGTATACCTAAATTAATGTTTTAAATACCCTATATGTTTAAAATTAACAACTTTACATAAGAAAAGGGTGACTTTCAAAATCAATCAATGTTCATGTACATGTAATTGATGCATTTTTATTTGAAGTCTACTTGAATTTTGTTAAAATACTAGTCTTTGTATATATGTAGTAATAGAAGCATTTTTCCGGAACTAAATAAACAAATTTTTAGACACCCTGTATGTAGAATTTTAGATTCATAATGAAATTTAATTTGCATATGTCTAGATGGGTATTTTATTAAACTACTTTAAATCTGTACTGAACTTTTCTCTCATCACTTCATATACATAGTGGAAGTAATTATTGAAACCCTTCTTTTTAAGAAGATTTTGCTTGTTACACCCTGTACAATTTCGGGCCACCTTGTATAATCAACTTGATTGTATGCTATTTGCAGCCGTTACAGTATATGCTTTCAGAATATGTATACTTATACCAACTTTAAATGTAAACTTTTTCTGATCTAATGCATTAACTGAAAAAGGAACCTAATTTATGGAAAAAGGGACATGTAACACAAATTGTACCCAGTATAAAAAACATGACCATAGGCTAACTCTTGTTTCTTTGTATTAATAATTAGCTGTAATTTTGATTTCCGAGAATTAGCTCGTAGTTATTGCCCGTGTAAACGAGCTCGTGGTTAACTAAATTTAAAGTTAATTTACAGTTTAAAACCACTAATAACTGTTTAGGCTTTAGTGCGTTAATTTCAAAAATTAGTTCCCGTCTGGACGGACCCATATTTTAACGGAGAGTACGATGTCAAATTAAGCTATTTTCAGTCAATATTTACAATAAAAGTCAAAATGTTCGCGCTTTGCGCGTATTTTGCATCATACATTTTGGTCTTGCCCCTAACCCAATTTTTTCGCACTCCGCTCCCTCAAAATGTTGATGCTGGTGCCGCCAATGCATGCCCCATAAGAAGCAGCGGCTTGGGATGAGTTTGGTCCTATGATTTTTAAATCCTTGGTACGCCTGGGGAGGGGGATATGAGGTCAAGGCCGCAGGGGTAGCTCTGGCTCAAAAATATGAGGAGTCCCATTACATTTTTCAGGACCCTTTAAGGACTGCAAAAACTAAATTGAAGGGGTCCCCCAGAAATACAAGGAGTCCTGAAGTTTGAGCCTTTAAAATGGTCAAAAACCGAATTAGAGAAATTAGGGGGGGGGGGGGGGGGGGGGGGGGGGGGGGGGGGTGGTGATGTCAAAAAATGTCGCACGGTAAAAAAAAATCGCACTATATGTACATGTACTATATGAACAATGTTGCCTTATATTTGACTATTTGGGCTGAATATGCCCACACATAACCAGTACCTCGCACGCAATCTCGGTCATTTATCATTTTTTTCCCTATTTTCTTTTTTTCCCCTTATTAATTTTTTTTAGAGGGGGTGGGGGCGGGGGCACCAATGGGTTTTGGGGGCAGGGGCACAAATGGGTTTTTGGATTTGCCCCCCCCCCCCTGAGCTACGCCACTGTGGTAAACCTATTGTTATCAATTACTACGAGAGGATTGCCTGTTGTATGTTTAAATTCGAGAGGTACTTCTTGCTAACTGCATGGGTGAGTTTCTATTATGTTGCAAATAACATCCACGCTCATGCGTTTAAACTACTCTATGGGCGTTGCAATACAGCCGGGTGGTTGCACACGAGAATTATTTCATATAGCAACCAGCTTTGATGGAAGGCGAATATTTAAATTTATAGCGCTGCCAAACTCTGCCAAGTAGCGTCATGGAAAATCTATTTAACGGCATGCGTGTTTCGCTGTTATTCAGTAGGCTGATACATTGTAGCTTACACATTGTTCACGCTCGGTCTTGTACAGAGATCGTTGAATTTGAACTGAGTCTGTGACCCTCATTGCAAACAGTCGCTAACACAGATACGAACACTAGCGCAAGAACGTGTTACTCATATACCTATGTCGTGTCCATGTTAATTAGTAGAAGATACTTATAGAATGTTTTGGAAATCGCTTGAAACTTTTGCGGAAGCAATTCGGAAGCGATTTAATGTGTTTAAAAACTTTTAAAAATACAGGATTTGCATTGTATTTATCTTTTACGGACATTAACAAATTTACAATGTAGGAGATTGACAATTTTCAGAATGTCTTAAGGTTTCCACGTCCATACATCGTCAGATTTAAGGGGTCCCTTCATTTTCGATTGGGACATGTTAGTGAAGTTCAATATGTAAACTTACGCGTCCCACAAGAAAATGAGGGGTCCTAGGACGCGAGGACGCGCAAGAACGCAACCCTTGGTCAAGGGGCTTATGGGTCCCTTAAAACGTCTGGTAAACGAATTACCCCTTTTTTTTTATATCAATGGGTCCATTACTGGAGATTGTCCATTGTATACGAAAGTTGTGAAAAATCAGGCAGACCGCAGTCGATGCGTTAATGAGCTCGCATTTAGATTTTACAAGCTCACGCTTTGGGCGAGATTTCAGTTTTGCCGGACGAGATTTGGGCGACTTTGACTTTTCTGACTAGCACTACCCGAACAGAATGATTGATTATCAGTTATTGACAAGTCCCACCGATACAAAATGGCGAAATGGCGAAAGGAAAGCGTTCAGAGAGCATCATTTTCTAAGTTTCTATCCACATTAATCCTTCGTTTTCTTAAATTCATCATGGTTATTAGCGCAAAATTATCAACCGGAAGTAGATAATCGTTCGTAAAATGACTCCAAAAGTTGCTAGTTCCAGGTCGTCTTAACACATTTCGTGGAATTTCACGGCGATATTCATGTAGAGGAGAAAATTTGGCATAATTCTGTAATACCCTCCACACCCTACATTAGTAGTATGCGTCGTTCTTAAAAATCATGCACTGTGAATACCCCTGTGAAGGGTATAACAGGATTACTCCGAAAATTTCCTATCGGATTGTTGATGTCTGCCTTTGGATTAAGTTTTAAATTGTCAACAATGTCTGCTAAACTGAGCCGCCTATAATTTGCTTGAATCACGATTTCCATCGAAAATACGTAAAAAGGGTATGTTTTGAAGCAAAATTACGACGGGTTAAATTATGGAAGCTTATTTGAAATTTACGGTCGTGATTTTAATTAAAATTGAATCCTTTTTCAAACGAAAATTTGTTTCTTTGGATTAAAAAAGTTGACAGAAACATCTTAGCTATCATATTGGGAGCATAATTTGTATTAAAAGCTATCTTAATGGGTGATAAAAAATAGAAATGAAGCTCATGTCGGAACTCATTAATATTCATGAGTTGTGAAACTCTACGAAATTCTATGCATACGAGTCTAGTAAACGGAAGCAGTTAGCGACGGACTGCGGTCTGCCTGAAATATGTCACATTCGATTGAAAAATACGGATCTTGGGTAAAAATAGGGGTCACTCAGGATCAGTGCGTGTGCCTTAAACACACATTTACCACTATGTTGTACTAAATTTGATAAAGGCAATGTATTTACTTAAGTGTCATTATATGGCAATTTTTAAAAATGTTAATGTATAAATTTACCAAGAAAATCATGTTTTATCAACGGTGGTGTTAATTGAGAAATACAGGCATAAAAAAGAAACGTACAAGGTAATTAATGTGCTTATTGAATGATTACTCATACTTAAAAATGTAAAATTATAAAGTTGTTGAGAAATGTTTGCTCTCTAATTTGAGGCATACGAAGACAAATGGTTTGATAACAAGGAAGTTACAGTATCAAGAGTAAAGTACGGTTTGCATTTCCGCATTTTGCTTTTTTACACGCAGACTCAGTTACTGGAAAATTATTGATTACTTGTAGCACTCATTCACCATCGGTTGATTGCGATGTTGATAGTCGGCCGCATTGTTCCGATGAAACAAATAGGCACACACGCGTTACCCGTATTAATCTCTACTGAGTTGAAAATAACAATGCGAAAATAAAAAGCGTACTTTACCGTACATTTTAGATTGTAAATTCCTCAATAATGAACCATTCGTAACGTGCAATATCGCCAAACGTTTCTCAACTTAATATAATTATTTGATATTTTTAAGTAGGAGTTTACTAATGCTTTCAGAGTTATAAGCACATTTATAACCTGGTCACTTATTTTTTTGATGACTGTGCCATAATATTTTAGACCGCCACAATTAATCGCAAATAAACATGCTACCATTATAATTAGTTTACAATTGTGGGTAAGAGGGGGAAGAGTCTCTTTGTCCCACGATATTGTTTTCAGCATCTCACATTAGAATATAGAATTATGTTTGACTAATTTTTTAAGATTTGTCTAACGTTTTGTTGGATATCTTTCAGTGAAAAGGATATCTGGAGCCGGGATCGCGCATAATTTTCGGGACAATTAGGCGGAATAACCCTAAAATATATGTAAAATTGCTGACCAAGACTGACATGTGTCCTGACTTTATCAGTAAATGGATATTTACATATTAGACTTCGTCAGGAGTCGTTTTGATCACCTCACTACAGTTGGACCGAGGAAAAATCATGGAAGCTTCGCACTTCAAATCAAATTGCAACAGTTGCAATAGGGGCAAAGGACTAGAATTCGAATAGACTACTTTCATGAAAGCACCGCTGACCAATAATGTGTAACTGACCATAACCTTATAGTAACGGACCATTTGTTAACACACACAATGTCGTAAGACCCAACGCAATTAGCACTGTGCGATCGATAGCCCCGTAAATCCTGGTTAATACACACACCCCGAGAAACCCCAATTGGTCCTTTCTTCTTGTGCTGTGTATTGGAAATACGACTTTTGAAAATGTGATATTTTTCTTTAAATGGTGCTAATCATGGTTTATCTTTGTTGTTAGGGGGCAAATTTGGTATCAAATTATGCCTAAAAATTCATCTAAATGCCTATAGCCTGTTTGTTCAAAAATAAATGAATGTTACTAAAAATGACATAAACAAAGTGGTATACTTTCTTTTGTTGAACCCTTTACTAGTGTGAGCAGGCCTGAATCTTAATCTGCAATTATACTTGTAATGAAATAGAAAATCATTATACTTATACATAGCCGTTTGTAAATATCGCTCATTGTGTGAAAATGATTTAATTTACCATTTATCTAATTTTGAAACTGTAGATGACAATATTAAGTACTTTTTTACAGTAGACTACAGTTGGTAAACGGATCAGTAAGTAATGCTCTGGCATAAATAAGTGTTTAACTTTCTCGGAAACTCTGTGAATACACCAAGTAACAAATACAACATTTGTTTTGATGTATTTTGTTTACGAAAAACAAAGATTCATACTGTTTAAATCATAATTAATTGACTATTTGTAGGTTTTAATTTTATGTGTGAGAACTTATATTTACTTTGCTTATGCCAGCACTGCTTAGACGAATGTTGTAGTAAGTAACTAAAACCAAACCACTTCCTGATGCATTATATTAATACAGGGTGAGTCAAAAAGACTGCAATAGTGGAAAGAAGCCATTTTGTTTTCAAAACCAAAATGAATTTCAATTTTTTTTTTAAAACTTGCAAGAATGATGTATTTAATCCTAACTTTGTGTGAAAAAAATGAAGTCGATCGCATTTTCCGTTTGTCTTTGGTGAACCTTTTGACCAATTCACCCATTTCACACGTTTGTCCACGAGATACCCAAAATATGCAACAGATCGCAAAATGTGTCTCTCATTCAAATTTGGAAACTTGAGTTCATTGTGATGTTATTGGAATTTGATGCATCCTTTCTTGTTTACATGTGAGTTAGCATAATCAATTATAATCGTACCTATGCAATGAAAGCGTATAATGTTCTAAATTTTAATAAAAAACTGAAATTTTCCATTTTTTTGTTGACGGGATATTAAAATATGAAAATGCAATGTGTGCCATTTCAAATGAAAATCACTGTGCTCGTGGACAAACAGGTAAATTTGGTTGTGCAGCAAAGAGGGTCACCACATACAAACGAAAAATCGATCGACTTCATTTTTTCACACAAAGTTAGGATTAAATACAGCATTCTTGCAACGTTTAAGAGTCAGTCTGTGTAAATTTTTAGAATTGATTCTATCCTTCAAATAATAGATTTTTCTCATAGCTTGTGTATTGGTAGGCCCTTGGGCACTAACAACTAGGGTGACTTTCAAAAAATAAAAAATCGACTCGTTGCCATGGTAACCCACCAAAAACCAATTTGGGCCATTTTGGACCATATTTGCCCTGAAATTTACTCAAAATTGTCTTATGTCAAGAACTCACTGTACCAAAACGGAATAATACTGGAACCTTCCAATACAATCATCTCAAAGGACAACTCTTCCCCTACTGACTGCATCATTTAAAGATAAATATCTTACTCCTAAAGGTAAATGCCAAGTATTTAAAGGTTGCCTGTTTTCAGTTTTGAAATAAAGGCGATTTTTGACCAAATGTATTACCTTAAAATTAATTCTGCCAGGGGTGCCAGAAATTTGTCTTTGCTGGTGTGAGTAGTTAAATGTATTGCCCTTCCAAATCTGTAAAAAGTAGCTTGGGCAAATGATATTCCTAAGTACAGTGTTGCCAGGAACAACAGCCTTTTTGAAATCTGAGCATTTTGACTAAATAAGCCTTTTAACCCTATTTGTTATAAAAGCATGTGTTTTTTCAATGATATTCAATTAAAACATATTCTAGTAACTCAGTTACATTCTTGTGGTTGGTTGCAAAGGGTAATCTGTAATAACAATTCGACCTGTTGCCATGGTAACAACCAAAAACCATTTTTGGTAATTTTGGACCAAATTTGCCCTGAAATATACTTAAAATTATCGTATGTCAAGAACTGACCATACCAAAACAGAATAATACTGGAACCTTAGAATACAATCATATCAAAGGACTCCTCTTCCCCTACTGACTGCATCATTTAAGGGTGAATATCTTATTCTTAAAGGTAATGCTAAGTATTTAAAGGTTGCCTATTTTCAGTTTTGAAAATCAAGGTGATTTTTGACCAAAAGTATTGCCTTAAAAATCTTCTTTTCAGGGGTGCCAGAAATATGTCCTTGCTGGTGTAAGTAGTTCGATGTATTGCCCATTCAGATCGGTAAAAGGTAGCTTGGGCAAATGATATTCCTAAGTACAGTGTTGCCAGAAACAACAGCCATTTTTAAATCTAAGCATTTTTTACTAAATAAGGCTTTTTAACACTATTTGTTATAAAAGCATGTGTTTTTCCAATGATCGTCAATCAAAACATATTCTAATGACTCAGTAAACTTTTTTTGGGTTGATTGCATAGGGTTATCTGTAATAACAATTCGACCTGTTGCCATGGTAACAACCAAAAAACCATTTTTGCCATTTTGGACCAAATTTGCCATGAAATGTACTCAAAATTATCTTATGTCAAGAACTGAAACCAAAAACAGAATAATACTGAAACCTTAGAATACAATCACCTCAAAGGACAACTCTTCCCCTACTGACTGCATCATTTAAGGGTGAATATCTTATTCTAAAGGTAAATGCTTAGTATTGAAAGATTGGCTATTTTCAGTTTTGAAAATCAAGGTGATTTTTGACCAAAAGTATTGTTTAAAAATCTTCTTTTCAGGGGTGCCAGAAATATGTCCTTGCTGGTGTAAATAGTCGATGTATTGCCCATTCAGATCTGTAAAAAGTAGCTTGGGTAAATGATATTCCTAAGTACAGTGTTACCAGAAACAACAGCCATTTTGAAATCAAAGCATTTTTGCTAAATAAGGCTCTTTAACCGTATTTGTTATAAAAGCATGTGTTTTCAATGATATTCAATCAAAACATATTCTAATAACTCAGTAAACTTTTTTGGTTGATTGCAAAGGGTAATCTGTAATTACAATTCGACCTGTTGCCATGGTAACAACCCAAAAACAATTTTGGACCAAATTTGCCATTAAATGTACTCAAAATTATCTTATGTCAAGAACTGACCATACCAAAACAGAATAATACTGGAACCTTAGAATACAATCATCTCAAAGGACACCTCTTCCCCTACTGACTGCATCATTTAAGGGTGAATCTTATTCTTAAAGGTAAATGCTAAGTATTTAAAGGTTGCCTATTTTCAGTTTTGAAAATCAAGGTGATTTTTGACCATAAGTATTGCCTTAAAAATCTCCTTTTCAGAGGTGCCAGAAATATGTCCTTGCTGCTGTAAGTAGTTCGATGTATTGCCCATGCAGATTTATAAAAAGTAGCTTGGGCAAATGATATTCCTAAGTTCAGTGTTGCCAGGAACAACAGCCATTTTTAAATCTAAGCATTTTTACTAAATATGGCTTTTGAACCCTATCTGTTATAACTTATAAAGCATGTGTTTTTCAATGATATTCAATCAAAACATACTCTAATAACTCTGTTACATTATTGGGGTTGTTTGCAAAGGGTTATCTGTAATGAAAATGTGACCTGTTGCCACGGTAACAACCAAAAACATCTTACTCTTAAAGGTAAATGCTAAGTATTTAAAGGTTGCCTATTTTCAGTTTTGAAAAGAAGAAAAAAAGCGATTTTTGACCAAAAGTATTGCCTTAAAAATCCCTCTTCCAGCTAGTAGCAGTTACATGTATTGCCCTTTCAAATCTGTAAACAGTAGCTTGGGCAAATGATAAGTACGGTGTCGCCAGGCGCAACAGCCTTGTTAAAATCTGAGCATTTTGACTAAATATGCCTTTGCTGCTGGATTTATGTACAGTCTATGTTTATGAAATTGGGTGTTATCCAGTAACCCAGGCAACACTCTTTTTCATATTACTCTTTGAAAACAACCACAAGAATGTAACCGAGTTAATAGAATATGTTTTGATTGAATAGCATTGAAAAAACACATGCTTTCATAACAAATATTGTTTGAAAAGGCATATTTAGTCAAAATGCTCAGATTTTAACAAGGCTGTTGCGCCTGGCGACACCGTACTTATCATTTGCCCAAGCTACTGTTTACAGATTTGAAAGGGCAATACATGTAACTGCTACTAGCTGGAAGAGGGATTTTTAAGGCAATACTTTTGGTCAAAAATCGCTTCTTTTTTTTCAAAACTGAAAATAGGCAACCTTTAAATACTTAGCATTTACCTTTAAGAGTAAGATGTTTTTGGTTGTTACCGTGGCAACAGGTCACATTTTCATTACAGATAACCCTTTACAAACAACCCCAATAATGTAACAGAGTTATTAGAGTATGTTTTGATTGAATATCATTGAAAAACACATGCTTTATAAGTTATAACAGATAGGGTTCAAAAGCCATATTTAGTAAAAATGCTTAGATTTAAAAATGGCTGTTGTTCCTGGCAACACTGAACTTAGGAATATCATTTGCCCAAGCTACTTGTTATAGATCTGCATCGGCAATACATCGAACTACTTACATCAGCAAGGACATATTTCTGGCACCTCTGAAAAGGAGATTTTTAAGGCAATACTTTTGGTCAAAAATCACCTTGATTTTCAAAACTGAAAATAGGCAACCTTTAAATACTTAGCATTTACCTTTAAGAATAAGATTCACCCTTAAATGATGCAGTCAGTAGGGGAAGAGGAGTCCTTTGATATGATTGTATTCTAAGGTTCCAGTATTATTCTGTTTTGGTATGGTCAGTTCTTGACATAAGATAATTTTGAGTACATTTCATGGCAAATTTGGTCCAAAATTGTTTTTGGGTTGTTACCATGGCAACAGGTCGAATTGTAATTACAGATTACCCTTTGCAATCAACCAAAAAAGTTTACTGAGTTATTAGAATATGTTTTGATTGAATATCATTGAAAACACATGCTTTTATAACAAATACGGTTAAAGAGCCTTATTTAGCAAAAATGCTTTGATTTCAAAACGGCTGTTGTTTCTGGTAACACTGTACTTAGGAATATCATTTACCCAAGCTACTTTTTACAGATCTGAATGGGCAATACATCGACTATTTACACCAGCAAGGACATATTTCTGGCACCCCTGAAAAGGAGATTTTTAAGCAATACTTTTGGTCAAAAATCACCTTGATTTTCAAAACTGAAAATAGGCAATCTTTCAATACTTAGCATTTACCTTTAGAATAAGATATTCACCCTTAAATGATGCAGTCAGTAGGGGAAGAATTGTCCTTTGAGGTGATTGTATTCTAAGGTTTCAGTATTATTCTGTTTTTGGTTTCAGTTCTTGACATAAGATAATTTTGAGTACATTTCATGGCAAATTTGGTCCAAAATGGCAAAAATGGTTTTTTGGTTGTTACCATGGCAACAGGTCGAATTGTTATTACAGATAACCCTATGCAATCAACCAAAAAAAAAGTTTACTGAGTCATTAGAATATGTTTTGATTGAAGATCATTGGAAAAACACATACTTTTATAACAAATAGTGTTAAAAAGCCTTATTTAGTAAAAATTGCTTAGATTTAAAAATGGCTGTTGTTTCTGGCAACACTGTACTTAGGAATATCATTTGCCCAAGCTACCTTTTACCGATCTGAATGGGCAATACATCGAACTACTTACACCAGCAAGGACATATTTCTGGCACCCCTGAAAAGAAGATTTTTAAGGCAATACTTTTGGTCAAAAATCACCTTGATACGATAATTTTAAGTATATTTCAGGGCAAATTTGGTCAAAAATGGCCAAAATTGGTTTTTGGTTGTTACCATGGCAACAGGTAGAATTGTTATTACAGATTACCCTTTGCAATCAACCACAAGAATGTAATTGAGTTATTAGAATATGTTTTAATTGAATATTATTGAAAAAACACATGCTTTTATAACAAATAGGGTTAAAAGGCTTATTTAGTCAAAATGCTCAGATTTCAAAAAGGCTGTTGTTCCTGGCAACACTGTACTTAGGAATATCATTTGCCCAAGCTACTTTTTACAGATTTGGAAGGGCAATACATTTAACTACTCACACCAGCAAAGACAATTTTCTGGCACCCCTGGCAGAATTAATTTTAAGGTAATACATTTGGTCAAAAATCGCCTTTATTTCAAAACTGAAAACAGGCAACCTTTAAATACTTGGCATTTACCTTTAGGAGTAAGATATTTACCTTTAAATGATGCAGTCAGTAGGGGAAGAGTTGTCCTTTGAGATGATTGTATTGGAAGGTTCCAGTATTATTCCGTTTTGGTACAGTGAGTTCTTGACATAAGACAATTTTGAGTCAATTTCAGGGCAAATATGGTCCAAAATGGCCCAAATTGGTTTTTGGTGGGTTACCATGGCAACGAGTCGATTTTTTATTTTTTGAAAGTCACCCTAGTTGTTAGTGCCCAAGGGCCTACCAATACACAAGCTATGAGAAAAATCTATTATTTGAAGGATAGAATCAATTCTAAAAAATTACACAGACTGACTCTTAAAAAGTTTTAAAATTCATTTTGGTTTTGAAAACAAAATGGCTTCTTTCCACTATTGCAGTCTTTTTGACTCACCCTGTATTGTACGTTATACTGGTAATTGACTGCGTTTGATTTGTTTTGTAATTTTCTAAATCATTCCAACCATATGTAATTTTGTGTGTGTTGGTCTTGCGTATTTGGAAATAAAACTACATTGGACTATCAAGAAGAAAACATAGTTAGGCCAAATGAATGTGTTTATGGATTGGATTGTCCCCCTTCATGCTGATGACCAATTACTCAGTGGCCAAATGGGGTTGATACCAATATGGGTGACTTCTTTCAAACCAACAATGTCAGAAATATTGTCCGAACACTTTATAGGTATAATGTAAAGTCCCCCTGATCATTGTTGAAACGCAACATTGATCGGTGGGGAGATAATATGAGGATGGGAATCTTCAGGCTACCATAAACAAGTTTCTATTGTCATATGACTCAAATAGCGTGCGGGCTTTGGTGCAAATCGCGTAGCAATTTAGTTTCAGTGTTCGAACACATTTGTCTAAGATTGTGTGGAAGATTACGGTCATGTCTTCCATGGGGTGTATGCATTCCTACGGGAATAGCCCATTACAGTATGGTCATATTGTATACTTCTTCAAAAGGTCCGAGGAGTTTCCTTTCGATTCTATAAGCAGAAAAGTATTGAATAATGTTCAAATGTGATTTTACACACCAGAATATTTAACCATGGTTGACCCTCAAATGCTCAACCTGAGTTATCAATCACATTTGTAATAAGTCTATAGGTGATCCATCACATCAAAACAGACCAGTTGTCTCCAAAAAGGAAAATTGATATTTTAATTTCATGTAACAAAGCTATTTTTAACTTTAAAATGCCATCTAACTTACATTGAAGTCAAACATAAAACGTAGATTTTATGTAGCTTGAGAGGTGATAAATTCCTTTGATTTTCATTGTGTTTTCTCATCTTCTTTTGTTCTTTTATGCAAAATTAATATGGTTTGCTAACAACTGCTCGGTTTCGATGTAATGGGTCACATATTCATGACGATGTTGAATAGATATCGTGATATGAGAATTAATTGGGATGGGGAGCGTGTTGGCGCAGCGGTTAGTTCTCTCGCCTTGCACCAATGAAACCCGGGTCAATTCTGTGCACGACCGCGGGCTTTATGTGCATTTGGTTTATTACGATCCAGGACACGCTTCGCAGGTTTTCTCCGGGTACTCCGGTTTCCTCCTGCTTTCAAAATCTGTGATCAGTTGTTTCGGTTATCAAAAACTTCCTTGACCCAAAGGTATTTGGGGAGCTGCGTTGAAAAATGGTGGATGTTACAATCTAACTGCGGATAGGTTTGCGCTAGAAATTGGCAGCACCCTAGTTGATGCGACATGATTCTGATGATTCACCAGCAGCAAAATCACAGCGCTTTGAGCCATTTGGAAAAGGCGCTATATAAATACTGATTATTATGATTATTATTATTAATTGATTATAGATAATTAATGCATATTTTAATTTTATGTTTAAGAGCTTTGTTCTTTCATTGTAACCATTCGTAGATATCGCTTATGCCAGCACTGCTTAGAAGAATGTTGTAGTAAGTAACTAAAACCAAACAACTCCCTCATGCATTCTGTTAGAGTTAGTGTATAATATACGTTTTAATGTACTGCTAATTGACTATGTTTGATTTGTTTTTGGGGGGGGGGGGGGGGGGTGTTGGTCTTATGTACTTAAACTACATTGGAGTATCGGGAAGAAAACACAAATTAATGTGTTAATGGGTTGGATTGTCCCCCTTCAATGCCTATGTCCAATTACTCAGTGGCATATTGGCTATTCCATTTGAAATTCATACACCCTCTATACCGGCCCCTATGGAAGACATGACCTTAATATTCCCCTACAGTGTGATTTCTACTATTTCTATGATTGGACTATCGGGAAGAAGACATAGCTAGGCCACATTAATGTGTTAATGGATTGGATTGTCCACCTTCATACTTATGTCCAATTACTCAGTGGCAAATTGGCTATTCCATTTGAAATTCATACACCCTCTATGCCCGGCCCCTATGAGAGGCATTACCTTAATATTCCCTACACCTACCCAAAAGAGAGTGTAAATTCCAGATGGGTTTACCATAGGGGTGTATGGATTTTAACTGAAATAACCAATTACAGTATGATCATGTATACTTCTTCACAATTTAAGGTCTGAGGAGCTTCCTTTCGATTCTAAAAACAGAAAGTATTAAAATAATGTTCAAATGTGATTTACACACAAGAATATTTAACAATTTAGCCCCTCAACTGCAGTTATCATCACTTTGTTAAACAGACCAGCTGTCTCCAAAAAAGGAAAATTTATATTTTAATTTCACGTTATAAAGCTATTTTTCCACTTAATTAACACCTAACGTATTGAAGTCGAACATGAAATGTAGATTGTATGCAACTTGAGAGGTGATACATTCCTTTGATGTTCCTTATGTTTTCTCATTCTATTTTGTTCTTTTCTGCCAATATGGTTTGCTAACAACTGTTCAGTTTCGATGTGATGGGTTTCTTATTTCTAAAACCTAAGAGCTCGACTAGTAAACAACTTACTCAGTTATTGGAAAACCAAAAAGACAGGAGAATCATCCATTTTCCGACTCGGATACGTGTCATGCTTGACAGAAAGCCACGATATCGATATCGCAGGGTACAAAGGTCACTGATATATCGATCGTATTGATACTAGTATCGATAAGGGTAACATGGGGAACACAATCTTGAGTTGGAACTATGGTCATGTACTGCCTGTACTGCCCAAATGGACGCATACTATTTTGTCAAGTTGGTTTTCAATCTTATTCCACTGCTTTGATAGACTTTTTAAAAACTTGTATATAACCCCATCATGAGCATGAGCATATATTTTTTATATTTTTATATTTTATAATGAGCGATTTGCATCTTTCTGCATGGAAATCTTTTTGAATTTTTTTTGAGGTATCTTCGTATGTTTTTGAGCATTCTGCTTTTTTAACTGTATGGACTCATACTTTTGACAGCACGTCTGCAGCTGAAGGGGTGCGCCTGAAATAAGAGGCAGGATCTCCACAATACTACTACTACTAATGCATTGTGGGTGGGACGTTAAAATCTTCTTTGATTCTTGATCTTATGTACTTGGAAATGAAACTACATTTGGACTACCAGGAAACATGGCTCGGTCTAATTCATGTTTTTTACTGAATTGGATTGTCCACTGTCATGCTCAAGCCAATGGCCAAATCAATTACACTATGGTCATGAACAGCGTGTCCCAAAAAACTGGGTTCAAAAGTTTGCGAGCTTATAACTAGAAAACTAGGAAACATATTGAGGGATATCTAACAAAATATACCTAACCTCAATTGGTTAAACTCTGTGATCAATGCAATATAAACTTTTTGAAATACAAAGATTTTAATAGAGCGTGGTCAAAACCCATATGTCCCACTTTTCAAGGAACCTCCCGATGTGTTGCAATTGCGCATTGTTGTGACTTTATCATAGTTTTGCCTTTGCATTCATTCTTTACAAAGAATTGGGCAGTAAACAAAATTATCTTGGTCATATTGCAATAATACTAGTTCATTATTTACATAAACATTAAAACAAAATGTTCTTTGTCCGAGTTATTGTTAAGATATTTCGGAGAATAAACCCCATGCCGGGAATACTGCACATAGCGCATAGTTTCATGCAACGCACGGGTGCATTCCTTAAATCGGGACAAATGGGTTCTGACCACGCTCTATTCAAATCTTTGTATTTCAAAAAGTTTATATTGGATTGGTCTCCGAATTTACCTAATTAAGGTCAGGTATATTTGGTTTGATATCCTTAAATATAAACTATCCATGTTTCCTACTTATTTCGTTATAAACTCGCAAACTTTTGAACCCAGTTTTTTGGGACACGTTGTATTACATTTCTGGTCAAACGATCTTTCTTCTTATTGACCACTTCAAAATTTTAGGCCTGAGGGTTTCATTCCAGTCGATTATATAAGCATAAAAGTACTCGATAATGCCTAGATATGTTTTTACAATAGAATATTTAACATTTTAACCTCAACTGGAGTTATCAATCTCATTTTTAAAATAGGCTACATGTATAATGATTTTTGTTGAATAGAAATCATGATGTGATTTTGTTGTTGCTTATTGCTTATGCCAGCACTGCTTAGTAGAAGAATGCTATAATAAATAAATAAAAACCAAATAACTCACTGATGCATTGTGTTTATTGTAATTTATACTTTAAGTATACATTCTAGAATGTTCTAGGGCACACGATTGTGAACACCTTCCATCTACTTATAAATGGAAGGTGTTCATAAACGTGTTTTAGAACGCATCTGTGAACACCGGACGCGTTCTAGAACACACGGTGTTCCCAAACTGTTACAAAACAGGTATTAAGAAACTAAGGTGTTCCTTGTTTAACACCGTGTTCAAAATATAGATTCAGCCGTCTAAATCCTGTAAATATATTATATTGCTTGATGTTATTTAAATATTTGTGGACACTGTTAAAACAAGAAAAAAATGAAAATATGTGTAAATATTTCAGTATAAAACTTTTGGTGTTAATAACCAGAATATATTTTTTGGCAGTACTATAAAAAACCAAAAAGCATTCCGCAGACTTTTATCCAACTATGTCCGAAATGAACCAATCTAAAGAGAGGATACCCTTATAAAATCACTGCCTCCCCTCAATTGAAAATATAACCTTTTACTGAAATGATTTTGCGCCCAGAGTGTATCGACTATAATAGTAAAGGCTAAGAATGATGATAGTAAAGGCTAGGAATGATGTAAATTCCATTTTAATCCACGCAATAGGAAACGGCAAATCACTCCACCTTAGCATTTTCTTCTATATACAATGTATACTTGGTAAAAATGGTGAAAGGATTTGGATATGTACCATAAAGTATTGGGATAGCTACAACAACGTATACTTAGTAAAATGGTAAAAGGATTTGGATATGTACCATAAAGTATTGGGATAGCTACAATTTCTTTTCTTTCTGTCCATCTGGCTTCTGGCTGTCACAACATAGACCTTTAAATGACGAATCTACAGAAAATCAACCATCCTCTGGTATTAGTGGTAATACGGCAGTGTTCACGATATGTGTGTAGCCTTCATTTTCATCAATGTCATGCCCGCCACTCTGCGAATAATCCCCTGCGGAACCCAATGGTGACGCCGTCGATGGAGAATGCGTCACAAAAACGGCGTCTTACGTCGAAAGTAGCGCTGCTACCAATGATATTTCTGATGTTGTCAGAAAGGATGCGGAATGCAAGACGAGTCCGTTGACGGAGTCACAAAAGCAACAATGGGAAGCATCTAATATAAGGTATTGTAACACCGGTGGGGGGGGCAGTCAAACATAATGGTGTACACATGCGTGACCAAATTTTTTCCAGACACCCTAAACAAGTTTTACCCTGCAAGCAAAATTACCCCTAAACAAGTTTTTAGCGCGCTTTCCTTGCAAATTTTGACCCCTAAACAAGTTCTTGCCAGAATATGACCCCTAAACAAGTTTTGTCTACTTGCCTGCAATAGATATGCCCGTAGATATGAATAGACAAAAATTTATTCATGGGTATTGTTCTTTCTTGTTTGTAAATTTAAATGTTGTCAAGGAGGATCTTGCTTTACAATGTAGCTAGACAATGTAAACATTCAGTAAGTCAGTCCAGTCAGATCTGCTTTTAAAATTCATCAGGAAAGAATTTATTTCAAGTGAAAGGTAACATCAAACTGTATACTCCCAAAAAGATTTGATTTACACGAAATAAGCAAACTCGTAAGCTTACCAGAGGTGTATTTTGCTTTAGTTGTCGCGGGAGTTGTCATCCTCTCTTCTACCGCTGTCAAAATGATCAGCTGAAATGTCAGTTCGTCGGGATTCGCCAGTCTCTAGCGCATATTGTGAACGCTACAAAACGACGGTCTGGGGGACGGTCTTTGCTATCTCGGTTTGCTATGGCGATTATGACGCTGTAGGAACGAGTGACACACATGCGTTCTCAAATTGGAAATGAGACGCTCAAAAGAAATCGCAAAAACGGGGATAACATTCTTCTGGGAACGAGGAACAAAACAAGTTACCCTAAACACGTTCGACCTGTATTTTAAGCCACCCTTTTTCTTGAAAATCAGCGTTTTTGATAACGATATATACGTTTCTGTTCCAAACAGGAAGAGGGGGATAGGGGGGGGGGGGGGGGGGAGGGGTTCTTACATATAGTTTGATCAGCTCCAAATTGGCGAAATTGGCGAGTCCCCTTAATACACCAGCGAAATAATACAGAAGGGTGCTGCAGGCGTGTGTGAACGCAACAAACGCACTGTGCATCAAACGCGTGACGCGTGCGCTTGACCAAAATAACTTGACGAAAAATATTCGGTTTTTATCTCTCCGCACACAAAAGGTATCCAAGCGTACACGAGCGATTATGGCCACACGCATGAGGTTTTGGTAGAACGCCTGCCTCACGCATTTGATGCACAGTGCGGACTGTGTTACCTTCACGCACGCACCCCTTTCTGTATCCGCTTGTGTAAGGAGTCTTCGCCAATTTGGAACTGAACAAACTATAATAGGATTTACGAGTACATGTATTAAAGAATCCCCTTGTTTGCCTCATTATCACCAAACATTTGCCTGTCATAGTTTTTGAAACGTCATGAGACAAATTGACTAAAAAGAAAATGTTACGTTACTGAAAAACTACGAGAGATGGATTTCCTGCCGACAATGCTACATTAGGACGTGACATGTTTATATTGTGGCAAACGCAGTTTTAAAAAACATTCCCCGATTATCATCCAATGGGTGGTTAAGAAATAGGTGTTTTTTATTAAAAACTATTACAAGTTCTTACCAAATTTCTAGTAATCCATTTTCTTATCAATAATTGAAGCTTACGTAATTACCAAATTTTCAAGCATCCTCGGTTCAAGAAATCTTTTGAATTTAAATTTCCAATATTTATGTGAATATCCAGTCATGGAATTTCAGAAACCGTATCACCTAATTAATGAAAAAACAAGCAATGTACCTCGTGAGCTGTGAACTGTAAGGTTAAACTGATATTTTGGTAATTTTGAGATATGGGCTTTATTAAATTCACAGAAAACAATATCAAAAATAAGAAATGTAACCGGAAGTTGCGTCTATAAAAACATCTATCTTATATGCCTCTCGTCAAGTCGTGTATCATATTAAAGCTTACAAAATGAAGAGTTCAAAAATATAAATATTTCACAGCTCACGATTTGTCATTCAGAGAGTGTAGTCTGTTTAAAGACTCTAACAATTCCGTACGGTATACCATTTATCCAATCAATGATTTGTGTTTTAGCAATGGTTCTAGCTGTCTTTAAACACAACAAGTATCGCTATGACAACTTTTGCTGACTAACCAAAATAAAAGTTGACATTCATTCAATGGATGACTGATTTCCATTAGGCCAAATAAAATTAAAAACTAGTTTCTCGTCCTAACATTTGGCAAAAAGAAGGATGAGGGCACCTTTTTAAAATAAAAAACAATACGAAATCACCATTACCAGCATGGAGTTGCCGGATTGGTTGCATAACTTGAAGAGGTTGAGGCCTTTGTAACATATTGATATTCCATAGTTCTGGGGCGTTGGTGGTGAACACAAAACCTCATTGGACTTTAAAAAAGTTCTGGAAGAAAAAAATTAAGGGGGAAAAGAACATTACATATTTCCTGAAAATATCAGTTCTCCCATTGCCGGGCCCATTTTGTTATTTTATTTATTTATTTATTGTGGGGGGGGGGGGGGGGGGGGGGGGGGGGGGGGGGGCAGTCAAACATAATGGTGTACACATGCGTGACCAAATTTTTTCCAGACACCCTAAACAAGTTTTACCCTGCAAGCAAAATTACCCCTAAACAAGTTTTTAGCGCGCTTTCCTTGCAAATTTTGACCCCTAAACAAGTTCTTGCCAGAATATGACCCCTAAACAAGTTTTGTCTACTTGCCTGCAATAGATATGCCCGTAGATATGAATAGACAAAAATTTATTCATGGGTATTGTTCTTTCTTGTTTGTAAATTTAAATGTTGTCAAGGAGGATCTTGCTTTACAATGTAGCTAGACAATGTAAACATTCAGTAAGTCAGTCCAGTCAGATCTGCTTTTAAAATTCATCAGGAAAGAATTTATTTCAAGTGAAAGGTAACATCAAACTGTATACTCCCAAAAAGATTTGATTTACACGAAATAAGCAAACTCGTAAGCTTACCAGAGATGTATTTTGCTTTAGTTGTCGCGGGAGTTGTCATCCTCTCTTCTACCGCTGTCAAAATGATCAGCTGAAATGTCAGTTCGTCGGGATTCTCCAGTCTCTAGCGCATATTGTGAACGCTACAAAACGACGGTCTGGGGGACGGTCTTTGCTATCTCGGTTTGCTATGGCGATTATGACGCTGTAGAAACGAGTGACACACATGCGTTCTCAAATTGGAAATGAGACGCTCAAAAGAAATCGCAAAAACGGGGATAACATTCTTCTGGGAACGAGGAACAAAACAAGTTACCCTAAACACGTTCGACCTGTATTTTAAGCCACCCTTTTTCTTGAAAATCAGCGTTTTTGATAACGATATATACGTTTCTGTTCCAAACAGGAAGAGGGGGACAGGGGGGGGGGGGGGGGGGGGGGGGGGGGGGGGGGGGGGGAGGGGTTCTTACATATAGTTTGATCAGCTCCAAATTGGCGAAATTGGCGAGTCCCCTTAAGGGAAGTGTCAACCCTATTATTTTGATAATCAACTTTTGCTTCTAAGTTTGAGAATATTGAATAAAAGTACATAAAAGTATACATTTTTAAAAAGGCAATTTGATAAGGAATCCGATGGTGATATCAATGTGATACCAAATAATTTAAATTTTGAGAAATGTACCAAAAAGCAATTTTTTTACACCAAATTTTTCAGACAGCATAACTATAAAATAAAAAATGGTAATTTGTTCTAATATACGTTTTTGTAAACAAAACAATTTTGTCTAGGAGGCAATTTTTTCTTTTTCCAAAATAAAGCTTGGTTTTGGAAATATTGCTAAAAACATCGGAAAAGTGTAAAAGTCGTGTTTTTTTTGCATACATTTCCCTAGAAATAGATGCATATCTCGAGTTTAAAATCCATAATCGAAAAAATAAAAAATTGCCTCCTAGTGCTGAAAGTCCTCTACACAATGGTAGTAAAAGCTTACCTGATAGTTTTATATATTTTTAGTTATGTTGTCTGAAAATTCGTAAAATTCCTTCAAATTTGAACTTCTAGAAAACATCGAT